>CM067370.1:36984793-37106012 GCA_034401795.1 Chaetoderma sp. LZ-2023a | reverse complement strand
GCCCCCAGCCCTGACTGTCAAGTTATCTTTGTACCATGTACTCATATGCTATCCCTTATAAGATTTAAAAGCAGTATCATGATCAACACCTGTGTCGAAATTTCAGAAACTCAGCATTAACATCGGGAATAAGATCAGTGTTATATCATTGTTTTCAGTCTAGCCCAGAATCAGCTGTTAAATATCCAGATGCGGTTAACTATGGAGAATGGTTCTGGTGTAGTTAACAACAGCTTCTTCAACTGCCTGAATGCTGAACCAGATGTACCGAAATGTGAGGTCAGTTGTTTAAGTACTCATACATGTGCTAAATGAATATTTCAGTATATATGGTCGATTGCCAGTTTATCAAATGATAATGAGTTAATGTAGGGGCAGTGGTAAACCATTCTCACTTAAATTTGTAAATTATTACCCACCTATGTTTCACCACCATATTGAATTTATTACGTGTACGTGCAGCTTAGATGATGAAAGTTTACAAAATGGAAATGGAGATGAAATCGAATCAGCCACCACTTATTACATTTATGGGTTTCAACACATATTCCAATTGCTTGCTGTCTCGCACAAGTTTAATTTGAAATAAAAAAATGGCATTTCAGTGATCAAATGTTTAAATCAATGAAGTCTATTTCAGAAGTCTAATATACCAAAGTTGTGCTAGATCTTTTATTACACCTGCATGCAGAGTGAGTTTGTGTTATGTGATGGCTCTCATCATCAGTCTTTCTGTCCATCTGTCTAATTCTTATCTGATCCGTATATCAAAGTTTTGAACCTGCACTCAAAATTAGTTTTCAGCCGATATACATTATTAGTGATGATGATTTCATTTCAGCAAAATCTGTCCATATTCGGCATAGTTATCCCCCATGAAAGGCTTAAAAATTTGTCGAAACTTTCTTACAGACTAAATATAATCATGAGTTTTCCAGCGGATATATTTGGTAGGCTTGCACAATTATCCGATATTATTGAAAATCGCAATTTTTTTTCCAGCTCCAGATTTTTACGATGTGATTTGGAAAAAATTGAAATATCACGAAAATTTTACTGTCACGCCATATTCTGCTTATTTGTCATGCCTTCTATTATGGCAAGCTGTTCAATTTACTTCCAAACCAACATCTTTGCGAGAGGGGTGAGCTTATATTAGAAATAGGTCAAGAAATAGTTGAAGTTCATTCTTTAAAATTGTTTTAAAAGATGGACAATAAAACGCAATTTACCGGTACAGTTTCTTGCTGGCATACAATATACCTCAAAACCACGATTGCGTGAATCAAATTATTACCTGGGATGGTATAAATATTGTAATATTTCTTAATAAGCATGGTTTATAAAATCAAAATTAATCCTAAATTTGACAATAAATGGCGTCGCGAAAATATATGATATTGCTTGCCCGCCTGCTTTTGGAGGTGAGAGGTGGTGCGTTCACAAATGTCATAGCTAAATGAGATGGTATACACGCTTTACTCAGCAAGGTGAACTATCTGAGATGTTTCTGAAGGCGAACTATTATTAGTAAAATATATAAATCATGTGATATTGATCGCTCTCCTGATTTTGGAGGCGAGAGGTGGTGCTTTCACAAATGTGATAGCTAAATGAGACGGTATACACTCTTTAGCCTGCAAGGTGAACTATCAGATGTTTCTGAAGGATAACTATTGTTAGTAAACGGGTACTCGGTAAATGCGGATCAAATCTAACATTAGATATCTATGGGTCTAAAGTGCATTCCTAATATCACGTGATTTGTACATTTTCACAAAGACGACATGAAATGTCAAATCTTTTGGATTAATTTTGATGTAATAAAGGATGATTATAACAGAGTATGCAGTATTTAGGTTGTCCAATGTAATTATTTCACTCCCGCAATGATGAACAGGGTATACATTAAGCTACGGTGTAAGGCGTCACAAATTTATAACTGGAAATGGTGTCCTATTTTCGTGCTATTAAAGATCATTCTTTAAGCATCTTGGCGACTGCATTTAAAGTTTTTGTTGAAATTTGAAAACTCATAGCGAATCCAATATGTTTACATAAGCCAAACCGTGCAGTCCAACTCAATCCAAGACCAATTCGCCACGTGAATTCATATACCATAAAATAGGCTATACGATATATGTCGAAATAATGCAATTTTCTCACCACGATATATCGCGATACCGCCTAAGACAATATCGTGCAAGCCTAATATTGGGAGTTATCTTTCGTTGAAAGATTTTAAGTTTTCAAAATCTTGTCTGAGCCAGATCTCAGAGCTTTTAACCTACACTTGCAATCCTTTGCAATGTATATAGAAGGTATAGCCGAAGTGTCATGATTTCCCTGTTCATATGCATCAGAATATCTCCATTTAAAGACTTAAAATTATTCAAACTGTCCTTTTCCCAGCTAGATCTCTGAGAGTATTGAAGCTACAATCATAATGTTTATTAAGTGAATATATTAGTGTGAAATGCAGTGTCACAGTTCTGTTTTGCTGCAATCTGTCACTATTCCCCTTAGTTATCTCCCCTGACAAACCAGAATTCATTGAAAATATGGTGTTCACAGGATAACATGAACCTGCCTAAACAGATTTAGTTATAATTTGCTATATGGATAAATATGAGACAACACCTCAGTTATATAATCACATTTGAGCGAGTTCAAACTTTGTCAAAGACATAGTATTCACATTTATCGTCCTTCAAACATGCATGCTTTGCAGACATGTTGTGTATGTTGAGTATCAGTAAAGTATGTCATCATGATCTGCAGAAAAATGGGTAAATATCACCCTTATGACCACATAAATGGTATGGCCAATCTATGATTGCGCTCTTATATAACATTAGTTTTTTTCTTGACAGATAATTCATGTCGCTATTGTGTGTGCTGGTCACAATTCCACACGCGACGTGGTCACGCTGATGAAGAGTATCCTGTTTTATCGGAAGAATCCTCTACATTTCCATTTTGTATCTGACTCTGTCGCACAAGTCATCCTCCACAGCCTCATGGACTCGTGGACAGTGCCAGGAGGTATTATTTTTATTATTATTATTATTATTATTTTTGTGTTGAAAGAAAACATTTTCATTAAGTATATTTAAACTAGTTGTAACGTAATTGATAGCACTGTGATTTATGCTAATTGTCCCAGAAGTCTGATCACTTATTTTAGTGTTTTGATGCTTCTGCGCTTGGCATTGGTGTTGGTTTCCATCCCCTTCCTTCACTTGGGTTGTTTTTCTCTTCTGGTTCTGACATGATTCCTGTTTGTTCCTACGGAGCTTGCTGTTTGGACGTGCTGTCTGTCTCCGCACATATTCTAAGGAAACTCCGATATTAATATACAATTAAAAGTGTAATTAATCAAACTGTTAAGGAACTGTGCAGATAACCTTTCTGAAATCACCAAAAAAAATCTGAATTCCTTTTCCAACAACACGGTGGAATCACGTCATAAACAAACGAGAACAAAGAACCCAAACGAAGGGGAGGAAAACGCAAGCAGAGTCCAAACACCAACTGTGGAAGAAGCAAAACAGTAAAGAAAGTGATCAGACTATTGACACAATTAGCATAAGTCACACTTAATTGTGTTGTAACAGTTTTAATATTCTTAATCCGAATGTTTTCTGTCAATACAAAAACAAGAATCCTGTTACAAGCAAACTCTTTGTAGTCAGTCTATCATCCAAAGGTGTCTTCCACTTAAGGAACACCTTCAATCTTGGATTAGGATTTAGCCCAACCATCACGGAACCAAACATGGACCAACTCTATAAAGACCTCACTCAGTTTTTAGACGCCTTCACCTCAAACTCCACTTTCAACACCCACCATATATGGGCAATGACAGCACCTATGACGTCACTCAAACGGATATTATGTTACAATCTGAAGATTTTACTGATATTTTGTCAAGGAAATTCAAAGCACCCAGCCTCTAGAAACCGTGTCCAGGCAATGATGCCACATTTGTTTTTTGGACAGATTGTCTGATTTACACCTGTTTATCGATTTGACCAGATGAGATTTTATAGCTCTAATAAGTGCATCCAATCTGTCTAAAAACAAAGAAACTAAATCTTCCGACCTTGGATAACACTCTGGTCACTAAAAAAGCTAACAAAGTTCGAGCCATGGTCATACAGGATGCAGAAGCACATAATGCCTTAGCACAACTAAATGATATGATTCTACCTCGAACAAATTTATGACCTGAACACACAGAAAAGATGATAACGGCCATAACTTCTATGGTTCTTAATGGCGAAATAAACAATTGATATAGCCAATTGTCATGGAATCTAGGGTATTCGATTCTATCTCCTGCCTAAGATATAGAAATCGTAGGACAAACAGTCAATCCTAGGGAGACCTATGATCAGTGGCAACAGTAACCCTACTGAACACATTGATCAGTAGTGTCATGGATGAATATATCAACGTTCATCTTCATGAAATACCATCTTAGATCAGAGACACGACTGACTTTTATAACAAGGTTGGAGATTTGGTTTCGTCCCACCGACTGACCTGCTAGTGATCATGCCACTATGCACCAATACCTCAAACCACGAAGGGATTATGGCTAAAGCAAGATTCATCAGAACACAGTGCACTCTACTGTCTCTGTTGAAAATTGTCCTAACCTGTAGTAAATTTACATTCGACAATGAGCACGACCTCCAAATGGGCGAAACTGCTATGGGTACAAAGTAGCACATAGTTATGACATTATCCTCATCGTCCAACTATAGGAAAGTTTACTCAAAGATGCAGCTTATACACCATCACTCTATCTAAGTTAGATTGATGATATATTTATGATACAGACAGACGGTAAGGAAGCACTGGACACTTTCATCAACTATATGAACACAGCGCATGACACAGTAAAATTCACAGAGGAAATCTCTCTCCAACAGGTGAATTTTCTACATACATCTGTCACTATAAGAGAGGACACACACTTTGTTTCAATGTGTATATGCAACCTTTGAACACATATGGCTATCTTCACTATCAGGCAGCACCCCTGGACTCCATGAAGGATGCCAGTCCATATGGCGAGTTCCTGTAACACCGCAGAATCTGCAGAAACTGACTGAGAAACATTCCTATGACACAATCATACACTATGAGAATAAAGAAAATCTAGGATTTATCTTTTTCGCAAGTGGTTTGATACTTATCATCACAAATACTCTTGATAAGTCTGTCCGTCTGTCCATGCCTCCATGTCAGTATATCTATGTCTGTCAAATCTTTTGACATTTCTTTCAAAGCCACCTATGTGATAATTATAGCATGTTGGACTTGTTCGTGTCAAAGGTATGTTTTCCAATGAATCACTGAAGCCTGATGCCATGAATCACAGAGACGCTACTGTAAGTTAGATTGTGTTTGCCTAAATGTCAATTCATCAATGTTGTTTTTGTCTCGGCTGCAAAGCAGGAAGCGAGGGATAGCTGTCACTTTTCCAACGGTGGAGACCACGACGGCATTGATGTTAAAGTGTATGTTAAATTCTTTTAAATGACAATATTGTCAGTAAAGTTATCGGATTTCCATAAAACTGTACACAGTTGTGCTATGCAATGATTAGAACTAGTCTGCATCAGAATGAAATCCATTTTCTAAATTTTTCCATGCTTTTTCTGCTTTTGAACTTTAAAGATAATTTATGCCTTCAGGTTAAAGATTTTTGCTGTGATTAAGGTTTTTCAAACAACTCATCAACAAGGGATTATCCTATTTGAATAAAACCTTAGAGATTCATTGTTCATGATGATTAGAACTAGTCTACTTCAAGATGAAATTGATTTTCAGTCTTTCCATACTTTACCGCGTTTTAACTTTGATCATTTTATGGTCCATTTGCATACAGGTTAAGCTTTTTTCAAATTAGGATTTATTTAATAAAGCAAGTATATGCTGAGAACTATAAAGACTGGAAAATAGATTCAAAACATTTAGTTTCTTTTCATTATACCCAACACCCGTACTAATAAATTTTTGGCACCAAGTCTAGACAGCTTGACAGACATCTTACTCCTAGACTCACCAGCTCTATGTGACCAGGTTGTTGGGCATGGAGACGTTAAGTGACCCTAGAGTGGACGTTTCTGAATGTAATGAAGATAGCCGACTTCACAGATTCATTCGACAAGTAGATACTCAATCAAAATGAGACTGAAATAGGGGTATTCCATCATATCCTGCAACAGGTTAGCTATTTGCTATCTTCTGATAACTGGTGTTATATATATATACACCTGTGCAAAAGTTAAGCACCACCCTATTTTTACGCACATGCGAGGGTATATTCATGTGCTATGAAGAAAGCAATAGCATAAACATTTATGTACCCATCCATCTTAGTGCAAGAGGTAATAATGCAACTAGAGGAATGCTGATTATGATGGTGGGGAAACACTGTATGTTTTTGTTTGAACTTGAAAACGAGGCCTGAATATGGTTACATTGACACAACTGACAACTATTTCCCTACAGTTGACACGTGGCTAGATTGTCATTAATGGTGTCTGAAAACGAAGTTTAACATCTGTGCGCGAGTTTGAGACTGTCATTATTAATACCGGGTATATCCACCTTGTGCCTGGATGACGGCCTGGACACGACGTCTCATGCTGGTCACCAACCGACTGATACGCCATTGTGGTATTCGTTGCCATTCAAGATGGAGTGCGTCTGTTAATTCCTGTAGGTTCTGCACAGGAGGATCCCTCCTTCTCACCATGTTTCCCAGAATGTCCCAGATATGCTCAATAGGGTTCATGTCAGGGCTCCTTGCTGGCCATGGTAGGGTTTCGATGGCATTCTGGCGGAGGTATTCATGCACAGCTCTAGCACGATGTGGTCGGGCGTTGTCATCCATGAATATAGGGTGGGTTCCAGGTGCATGATTTACAAAATCAGGGACCACAACTCTATCCAGTATGGAATCTTGATATCTTTGTCCATTTAGTGTTCCAGGTACAGTCAACAGATCCAGCTTACAATCAAATGAGATGCACCCCCATATCATAACGGAACCTCCACCAAATGGAACTTCTTCCATGATGTTACGTTGGTCGTACGCCGTGCGTCTGGACCTCCATACACGAGTTCGACCATCTGTGGCATGAAGTAGGAACCAACTTTCATCGGACCAGTGTACCCGTCTCCAGGATCTCATGTTCCAGTGTCTTCTTTCGTTGCACCACCTCAGACGCTCCTCTTTGTGGTGTGCAGTGAGGAGAGGACGTCTGACAGGTCTCCTAGCTTTCATGCCAGCATCATACAGTCTCCTTTTGACGGTAGACATTGACACTCTATTGCGCGTTTCCCATTGCTGGCTGAGCACTCTGCTGTTGGTGAATGGAGATCTCCTAACAAGGCGTACTAGGGCTCGATCATCACGGGCAGTAGTCTTCTTCGGTCTTCCAGATCTAGGCCTGTCCATCACCTCGTTAGTTTGCCCATGTTTTGCAATCAAACGACTGATTACAGTATGGTTAATGTTCAGCTGTCTGCCAATCTCTCTGCATGACATACCAGTGGTATGCATGCCTATGATTTGCCATTTCACACGATCACTTAACCTTCGTCTTGCCATAGCGGTTCACAATCAAGAGCTAATTCTCTCTGTACAAATAAACCACGGTCATGAACACAAAATTCCTAATCTTGTCGCCTAACTCTGTATGTAATGTTCTACACCTCAAACTGGACTTTTACATAACTGAACACGTGTGCTGTTTCCCGCCACGCACGGACATCAAGCGGCGTGAAGTCATGCATGCATGTGCATTTCGTACTTGGAATTATGTCAGCTAACGCGGGGACAAAAAGTATGGCAGCCTAGTTGTACCATCATGTTTCTACGTTCTATTGTTTTTGCTGGTGCTTAACTTTTGCACAGGTGTATATATGTACATGTATGGCTCAGACTATCTCTTCTTGTATTTAGCAAAAATTTCGGCTTACTAGTTTAGGATTGGTTACCCCTAATGGAACACAACTTGGGTACATGGTTGCTTCTGCCAAGCGGATTCAGGATAGTAGCAGCAAGGTGACCATGTCAAAGGTCCATGTCACTCTGACCCTGCTATTTGACATCCGCTCTTTCAACGTTAAATTTGTCTATTTAGCAAATCATTTGCATTTATATTTCTGAATTACTTAATACTAGCAGAACTAATCTTGAACACATGGTTCCCTATACCATAAGGGAGATAGGTGCTGATAGTGATATCACTAGGTCAAAGCTCAAGGTCATTGTAACCTTGATATTTGACCTCTGTCATGTGTGTATTTACAATGTTAAGTTTTTCTTTGCTTTTATTATAGGATTACTTAATCCTACAGGAAGCAAACTTGGACATATGCTTTTATATACTGTACCAAGGCAGCATGATGATAGTGAGGTCATTCGATCAAAGGTCAAGGCCATTCTGACATTGCTGTTTAACTTCCGCTCTTTCAACATTAAAGCGTCTATACCTGATAGAGCTATAAATTTAATATGTGGAACCATGTCCATAAAACGCTACCAGTAGATTAATACTGTCATTTTAGCATCAATTCTTAGATGTATGACTACTCAGTAGCCAAGAAGATGCAAATTATGAATGTCACAAATATCAAAAATGTAAAGACAAATCTGACGGTTGCCTGCATCTCTGTTTCGCAGAGAAAGCAGAGTATTCATTACTCTGCGGTGGCTTGTGATTCATCGCTGGTCTTGTATAAACAAAAAATATTTTGCAACTTATTTTTTTGATGTCCCGATATAATTGTTTGAGGTTTCAGTCCTCCCGGTGTGTAGCTATTTGATGTTTCCGATTGCCATGGCGATATTATTTTATCTGTCGCTGGTGAACTGTCTAGACGTATTAAAAAGTTCTTTTCAATTGGAATGTTTCGTAAATATAATGATTCCCTCAATTGAAAACTCATACACGCACACGAGTTTCCAGAAAAACAACAAATAATAACAAATGTGTGTAACTGGGTCGGAAAGGTCAAGGTAACTGACAAACAAGCGACAGGTGAGACATTTAATTCTGCGTAGTTCTTGTTCTACTTTAGCTGGATGTCTTTATTGAACACTTCGTGCTCATGGTTCATAACACTCAAGTGTTTTATTGGTTTCTTTATTTTAGTGGAAGTGAGCTTTTATGAGACAGATCAAGTCACGGTAAGGAACTATAATTTTTGTCACATAAGCAAGCGTGTATTCTATTGTATGACATTCATTGAACCATTACACATTATTTTGTATCCCACTAGTGTAATAAAGTTGCCCTCTAGTAGTCTGCGTAGAGAGAAATATAGTATTAGACCGTTGTCACCTAGCAGCGATAACGTAATGATCCCTCTTGTGACATTATTTTACTACTGTTAATATATTGTAGAATGAAACACTGATTAATTTTAATAGAAAGCTTGGAAATGTTAAAATAAATTATGACGTGCGATAATAGGATGTTACCTGTGTAACTATGTTGTGTTGCATATTTGTCAGAACATGCGGTAGTGAAACGCTACAGCAATACCACAGATTTTGCACAATGGCAGAGAAATGGCCAGAATCGGCTTGGAAATTTGAAGTAATTAAGACTTATGTGACAATTTTGTATCAAATTTTCGCACTCGGGTAATATCTCATTTTGAACTCGCTAACGCTTTTTCCAAATGTGATCTTACTAAACATGTATGATACATTTGATACTACATGACAACTCGTGTGAGATCCTCAATATATTGTTTATTTCTCGGCGGATCAAAGGCACGATTTAGGATTTTAGTTTAAAGACATTTGTGAAGAAGCAAACTGGCCCACTATAAATAATGTAAATGGTTGAAGATATTGGAAAGCTTTCTTTCCTTATTTAGTAATGGTTATTTTAATAATTGTCACATGATTTTTTATAAATCTACAGAAATGCCAAGTGAGCTTATGGCATGGCGGCCATCCGTCGTCTGTCTGTCCGTCAAATCATGTCTTAATGGTTTGACCAATTTCAACCAAATTTGGCTGGAATGATTCTAAGCTGGTACCCTTCAGACAATTTTTTTTCAGAATTTTGATTGATCAGTTTTTTGGGTGAAAATCTGAGATTTTGTGAAAAATCTACCGGAAATGGTCAAAATGCTGCTACTCCTTAGCTGCTTGACATATTTCAACCACATTTGGCTAGATGCATTCTATGGTGGTAGGCTCTTAGAACTTCTTTTCAGAATTTTGATTGATAAATCTTTTGGGTGAAAATCAGATTTTATGAAAAATCTACCGGAAATTGTTAAAATGCTACTCCTTCTTAACTGCTTGACATATTTCAACCGAATTTGGTTAGGTGCATTCTATGGTGGTAGGCTCTAGAACATCCTTTCCAAATTTTGATTCATCAATTTTTTAGGTGAAAATCTTAGATATTATGAAAAATTCACTGGAAATTGTCAAATTGCTATGCCTCCTTAGCTGCTTGACATATTTCAAACAAATTTCACTTGATGGATTTTATGGTGGTAGGCTCTAGAAATTCTATTCAGAATTTTGATTGTGACATTTTTGGGTGAAAATCTTAGATTTTATGAAAAATTTATCAGAAAATGTCAATACATTGCTTCTCCTTAGTTGCTTGACATATTTCAACCAAATGTGGCTAGAATGATCCTATCATGGTAGACTCTATAACATCTATTCAGAATTTTAATTGGTCATTTTTTGGGGTGGCCATCTTGGATTTTCCGGAAATCATCCATCGTATCTATTTAAATGCAAATGGTTCAAATGCTAATGGTCCAGGTGAGCGCCACAGGTCCTTGGGCCTCTTGTTATGGTTAAGCTATGTATTTGTTTCTTCGCTTGGATAAGCCAAATTGTGTGTCCCTAATACTTATTGAAATGGTTCAAAATCTACTGGACCAGATCATATTATAATGTTTTCAACTTGCCCATTTCATTCTAACTAATTATTCTTTCTCAGATGGATGTGGGTTGGATTCCCAATCGACATTATTCAGGAGTGTATGGCCTCATGAAGTTAGCTCTGCCTAAGAGATTGCCAGTGGATTTAGACAAAGTGAGTCATAAGATATTATAGATAAGTTAATCGAGATTGGACGCCGACAAACAGATGGATGGACAGACAGACAACACGACAGATGGATGGATGGACGGACCTACAAAGATGGAGTAACGGAGCCCATCGATATATTGGCAAAACATTTTAATTTTAATTTTTCGCCAATAAAATAATCTCGTCCCTTTGCTTAATAATCAGCAATACAATTCTGACCTCAGGTCTGTTGTGACCAAAGTATTAACCTTTTAATGGTAAAATTTTATCACAAAAATCCAAATACTTACTTATTGAATGCACATTTGCAGACTAAGACTATTTTTGAAAATTGACCAGTTGAATGACTGGCTCAGTTATCGAGCCACTCATTCTAGTGGTAAATTTTCAAAATTGACCTTGAGCTTCAAGACCACGGCTGGGGCAGGTTGTGGCCTGCTTAACCAGTAATGGGTTAAACTTATCCTGAACCATTAAGATTAGAAAATATTTCTCAAATTCAGTAATGATCATCTTCTGAGCCGCCATTTTACTTTGATATTTGCAGGTGCCATTATTTGAGATTCTATTGTTCTCGTTTCTGCCCAATGCTTATTATAAAACCATTCCCGTAACGCTAATGCTAGTGATTGTATACTGTTTGCCTCCAAGGTGAGCTGATCTACCTGTATAGCTTTGTGTATAGTAGTTTGATTCTAATTGTGTATTTTCTATGGTAGATGTGAAACGTGCTAGTCTAGATATTTTTATAACAACTTTCCTTCAAATTATTTGCGAAATAATCAGCAGAAAATACTACTGACGGAAAATCATTGCTGCAACAGCTTTCAACCAAATTGTTCTCAAAATAATCTGCAGCATTTTCAATGCAGTAACACATTCTGAAGATATTTCTAGCAATTCGATTGACAGTTGTTGCTGACTAAGGCAACAACAACGTTATTAAGTTCTTTCCAGAATAATTATTGTAAAGCTGCCAATATTGTTAGCTAATACATGTTTGTACAATAAGCTAGGCTTGTGTCATAAACGTAATAGAGATCCGCCGCGAAATATATTTGCGAAGATGAGTAAGCCAGCAAAGCACCTGCACGAGCTGCCATGCAGTGACATGCTTACCTACTGACTGAGCAGTTTTGAACATATTTCATGTCTGATCTTGACAACGTATATGACACAGGTGTACCGAATTGTACGTCCATATATGTTAGCTAACCACATTGAAAACCTACCAATGAGTATTCTGGGAATAATTTGATAAAGTTGTTGCTAATTTAGTCAGCAACGACTGTCAATCGAATTGCTCAAGATATCGTCAGAATGTGTTATTACATTGATAGTCCTACTGATTATTTTGAAAACAATCACATGCCATTTATATCCACTGTGATGAATCACAATGCTGTGAACAGAACATGTAGACATTAGCTATAATATCTTATGACTCGCCCTATTGGGCCAATTCTTGGCCACATGCTCCCTTATTATATCTATCAAGGGGATGGAGAATAATGAAATTGACGTCATAAGGTCAAAGTTCAACGTCACTGACCGTGGTATAAAACACTACTTTTAAGTTTTATCGTCATATCTTGGCAAGGCTTCACCCTATTGGGACTAAATTTGGACACATACTTCCTTATATAAAGGGGATGAAGCACAATGATATTGAGGTCAATGGTCAAGGCCACAGTGACCTTGGTATAAAGCTATTTTGTACGATTAAGTTTTTTGGTTAAGCTGAGCGTACTCGTCTTCTATCTTGGCATGGCTTCATCTTATTGGGACTAAACTTGGCCACATGCTTCCTCGTATCATGGGTCTGAAATAGAATGATATTGAGGTCAACGGTCAGGGTCATTGGACTTGTACAAAATGCAGATTAAAGGTGCATATTCACACCAGAATGATTGAAAATAAAAAATTTTAAATTGGATGCTTTTATAAGCTTAAATTATGTGCCTATGGGTCATGAAACGAAATAAATCTTAACATATGATGATTCCATTCCATATAAATTATATTAAGTTAGATGAAATGGAATCATCATATGTTAAGATTTTTTTTGTTTCATTACATATAGGCTTACAGTTTAAGCCTCTAAAAGTATATAATTTAAACAATTTTATTTTCAGTAATTTTGCTATGAATATACATCTTTAACAGTTACCAGTAAATTCTTCTGAGTAACTCATTTTGCCTTTATTACAGAATTGTCCAACTTATTGGAACTAAGCATGTTTATACAGTTGCATCAAACAGTCAGAGCAGCACAAAGATATTCAGACTTTGAGGTCACCGTCATTGTGATCTTGATACAAATCTAGATTTGCATTTGGAAATGCATAATGCCAAGATTTTGGCCAATATCTCGTCAGTGTAACACTGGTGTCCTGTTATTATCTTGCTAAGGTAGGAAAACAAAACATTGAAAACACCCTCTGTTTTTGTCTTATTTTCCTATGCTGTTTTCTATTTAAGGTTATTGTCCTAGATACAGATGTAATCTTCGCCACAGATATTGCAGAGTTGTGGAAAATATTTCGTGTTTTAAAGGGCAAACAGGTATGAAAAACATTTCATTCATTTGTTCTCCAAAATGAATTGGCGAGAAGATCTGTGTTCATACTTGGCAATCATGTTATTCTAGCTTTCTTACGTTCTTGAGAATATGTAGCATCAAAACTGTTTGTGAAAGCTATTATAATATGATTGTCACCTGTGTGAATACAACATGCAGGGACATGCTTACCTACTTACCAATTCATTTTGGAAAATAATTCTCAAGGGATGTCTAATAAAATCCCCAAAGAGGCTAACTTACTGGCCAACAGTGTTAAAGGAAAGGCAACCTCATGCAAATATACAATTAAGCTGTTGAATGTTTTGTAACTAATTTGACTGGAAACTGTTGCTGCATAATCCATTGAATATTTTCCAGTCAAATTAGTTTCAAAATATTCACCATACAAATTATTACATAATAAACAATGTGTTGCATTGGCACTTACATGACATCACACACTATCGGCTGAGGAGACAAAATGGCAGTAACCATAATTTAGTATGAGCAATGTTAAAAAACATACCATTGTGATATAGATTATGGAATGCGGAGGAAAATGAATGATATGGAATCCAGATATACTATAGTCTCTCATGACAATACAACATTTGAGACTACTTTATAAGTATCCCTTTAACATTTGGATAATAAAATCCTACAGTAGGCTAATTTACTGGCTAGTGATTTCAGATGGATAAGTCGGCCCATGGCATGCATAACCGTTAATATCCCTCAACTGTAGTGTACACACGATTCATAAACTAAAGTTATCTTTACAAAAACTTAACAACTTTGTGTCTATAGGATAACTAAAGGTTTAACAGTCCGTTTGTGCTAATATTTGCTATATGGTTTCCCAATGTCCAGAGAATCAATGGATGCACGCATGCACGCACGCACGCACGCACGCACGCACGCACACCCATGCAGCATTTCATAGATGTCTCCATCGTGCATGCAGATCTTGGCTTTAATTTAGTACCTTTGCTACTATTGCTGGGTTCTTCCCAGGATGAAATTAGTGCCAGACATTTTTATGGAAATTTTACAAAGTTCCTTGAAATAAAGCTTAATTTCACAAAATATGTGAAAAGTGAGCATTTAAAAAAGAAAGTTTTAGTCTTTAGTGTTGGTTAAAATTGTTGAGTGGTGGCTAATCCCAACCAGTGCCGACCAGTGTGGGCAGAACCCTGTATTGGTTGTATATAGTGTGTATGTAGCATCATGGGTCATATTTGATCCCCTTACACCAAGATGATTTTGATTGTATTTGATACCAAGATGATTTTGATCATATTTGATCACCTTACTTAGTCTTACCAAGATGATTTTCATCATATTTGATCCCCTTACTTAGTCTTACCAAGATGATTTTCATCATATTTGATCCCCTTACTTAGTCTTACCAAGATGATTTTCATCATATTTGATCCCCTTACTTAGTCTTACCAAGATGATTTTCATCATATTTGATCCCCTTAATTAGGCTTACCAAGATTATTTTGATCATATTTGATCCCCTTACTTAGGCTTACCAAGATGATTTTGATCATATTTGATCCCCTTGCTTGGCCTTACCAAGATGATTTTGATCATATTTGATCCCCTTACTTAGGCTTACCAAGATGATTTTGATCATATTTGATCCCCTTACTTGTCTTACCAAGATGATTTTGATCATGTTTGATTCCCTTACTTAGTCTTGCCAAGATAATTTTGATCATATTTAGCATCACTCTTTTTAATTCATGAATGATGGATTTTTCATGACATATAGCATGTTAAGTACATTGGCTAGTTCTGAGCCTTCCATAATTGTTAACCCTTTATTGATTACATACAACAAGAGAGATAAGTTTTCTTAACAGAAAGTATGAAACTGAAAAGCTGCCTCATTTTTCTTTATCACTAATGTCAACACGATCTAGACAACTGTGTGTCACTAGACAACCATGTGTCACTTGACAACCGTGTGTCACTTGACAACCGTGTGTCACTTGACAACCGTGTGTCACTGGACAACCGTGTGTCACGAGGCAACCGTGTGTCACGAGGCAACCGTGTGTCACTGATTTTATCCCAGTTCTCTGCAGAGTTATAAAAACAGTATGGCTGAATAATGCTTTATATAGATGTAATAATTGTTTTGAAATGTGAGGAATTATTATGATTGTATTTCAGGCTATAGGACTTGTTGAAAACCAGAGTGATTGGTACCTAGGAAAGATATGGAAGAATCATCGGCCCTGGCCAGCTCTTGTGAGTTCAAGTTTGTGTGATTGTAGAATGTTGAATTTGTTGAAAAATATTATATTAGTTGTATTATTAGTCTTTATGTGCGTGCGTGCCTGTGGCCCCCCCCCCCCCCCCCACTGCCACTATAAAAAAAAAAACCCCACATGATTTGTCTAAAATGTGTAAAAGTAGTCGCTGTAAAAGATGGTTTCTAGACTTTGATCGTGATCCAGATTTAAGAACCGGGATCTCGATCGGAGGAGACAAAATGACGACAACCGCAGTTCATTATTACGGTTGTCTTAAAAAGCAAGTAATTGTGATGGGAGATAAGTTACTGTGCCTATAAGTGAATGGAGGAATCCGGTTTTAGCTATGTCCCACCCATCTCTAGCTAGGCTCCACCCACACTTCACCCATGTTTGGATCGATCAATCCCTGAACTCCCTGACTATGAATTTCCTGAAAACTATACTGGTAAGCTGTTGAAATAGGCAGCAACAGCGCCCAGTCAAATTAGTTTCACAATATTCAGCAGCATATTTATTAAATAGTATAGACAAGTCTGAGTCTCTCATCAATTATGCATTGTGACGAACTTATCTACATCATTCATGATGTCATTGACTATGACATCTTGCTACACATCACGTAGTTGATTATGACGTGATATGATTGGCTGAGAAACTGGAATCCTCCATTATTTGTATAATCTCCATTATTTATGCCTTCATGCTGCTGAAAAGCACACTTGCTATTAACTAGAACAACAGCTTGCCACAACACCTGGCTTGCGTCCATAGCCCCTACACAGTATTAACTCTGGTATGATGCTGATTAGAACATGTTTCTGTTTGTGCAGGGTCGAGGATTCAATACTGGCGTGATCTTACTGGATTTAAACATGCTACGTGACATGAACTGGATGCAGATGTGGCGTCTTATTGCAGAGAAAGAGCTTATGAGTATGTTTGCCGTTTCACTCGCAGATCAGGTATGTCACATAATAGTCACTACATCAACTGTTTATCATGTAGAAAAGAAATATGTCAGATGTCTAAAATGCTTTTTATTCAGTATTCTCTCTATCCCTCTCCTCCCTCCCTCCCTCCCTCACAGGTAGAAGATGGAGAAAATGTCTAAGATTAAAAGTCGCAATGCTTCTGAGAGGAGAAAACTACAGCAGTCTTTAAAAATATTTGCAGTATGGTGGATTCCTAATTGCATCAATCATGTCATAGCTCATATACATGCATATAGCTTAACTCTTATTGTTCTAATGTAAAAATGTAAAGAAATACTCATGTATATATGAGAAAGCATGGTCCCCAATGTAGGTTCTGTCTTAACCCTTTAACACTCATATCAACTAAAACGGCTTCTACAGTAGTCTTGAGAAATGTCCATTTGTAGACCTAGAGATTATTTTTGAAAATTTACCACTCAAATGACTGGCTCGATAACCGAGCCAGTCATTCCACTAGTAAATTTTCAAAAAATATTCTTTTTGGTCTACAAATTGACATTTTCTTTGAATAAATTGAAATTTTCTTGAACAAATTCGAGGTTTAAAGGGTTAAACAGCAAAATATTAAAGCAACGGTTTTCAAAAGTTAGAACTTTAAGCTAATTCACTCTATGTGCACATAGATGATATTGACTGCATCTAGTACTTAAGCTAGAGATTATACTGAAAACAGCTTTATTGCTGATAATTTCTAGCTATGCAAGCAACGCATTTTATAAAAGATTTCAAAATCACAATTTTAAAGTAAGCATACAGGAAAGGTGTTGAGCAGTTTGATGCTAATCTTAGCTGTTGTTTCAAGTTTCAGATTTACCATTAACCCTTCCAATTCCAAGAGTATCACTATCACATAGGATGTTTATTCAGGGATCTATCCATGACATGGTTAAACCGAGAATGATTTGGATTACGGTCTTTATAATAGTTATCAGACAGTAAATAATGTAACTCAAATCTAACTAGTTACATTTATTGTCTCGTCTGTGAACCTGAAAGCGAGACATATGTTTCTATGTGGTTGCCTATACTGATAGGAAGCAGCATGATGATATTGAGGTCACAAGATTAAAGATCATGGTCACTATGACCTTGATACAAAACTCTTGTATTTTCAGTGTTATGGTCAATGCCAACCGTGACAAACAGGAGACATTTAATTCTGCGGAATTCTTGTATAAGATAGTTTTCAGAAAGGTAACTAGTTACATTGCAGTAATATTAGCTGTAACTGATATGTAATTGTAACTAGGCCTGTTTAATGCTAGGCCAAATGAATGATAAAGTCAAATTTGGTGTTTGTCTTTGAGCGGAAGAGTCCACTTAATTATCTGTTTCAATCACAGGATATCTTCAATACAGTTTTGAAGCAGCATCCGTATTTAGTATATCATCTTCCATGCCAGTGGAATGTTCAGCTCAGTGATAACACACGCAGTGAACAGTGCTATAGTGAAGTGGCAGATCTCAAGGTCAGTATTAGCACAGCTTAATATATATATATATATCCGCATGACGATTAACCCATTATCGGTCAAGCTGCCGGCAAAATGAGCCTTTACACTGAACTTGAAGAATGTCCATTTTCAGGCCAAGAAACTTCTTTTAATTTACCACTGGAATGCCTGGCTAGATAACCGAGTCAGTCATTCCAGTGCTAAATCCTCAGAAATAGTCTTCTCTTGTGTGAATGGTAATTTAATAAGTAAATACGTTTTTCTTGACTAATTTTAAACATCAAATGGTTAAAATGTTTAAACAATCACATTAGGAAGCGATGAACCACACATCATATGAAATGTCTTTTGTTACAAAAAAATAGTGCTGCTTTAATATGCATCATCTTTTGGCATCAAAGGCTAGCTTGTATCTTGAGACCTTTGGACTGTTTCTACAACACTTAAGAAAGAATATTTATCAGAATATGTGGATTTCGTGGCAAATTTCATGTGAAAGTAGTGCAATATTAAAGATTTTATCAGTCTTATTCGAAAACCAGCAACCCACCATGTAGGTTTCTATGATTATTATTCTGTTTCATATGAAAGATCTATTGCGACTTACAGACAGCGGCGACATATTACACATCTTGTATAGTGCATCGTTGGAAATTATGCTGTCTGGCCATCAGTGTCAAGTGATGGTGCGTAGGTGTTTTTCACTTCAAGAGTATACTTACCTCCCTAATACTTTTGATATTGCTAAATATTGGCTTTCACTCAATAAACACTCAGATTTAAAACAGTTAGGTGCCCCTACTGGGCAGGGAGTCAGAGCGTAGTCTGGCGGATGCCAGCCCCACCACCGCGCATGCGCAGACTAGCACTTCCTCTTTGCTAGATTATTGGCAAAGAGATCACACATGTTTTTTTTGTTCAATAGCTTTTCGCTCTCTTAAACTGTTTAAGTGGTGTTTGTTTGGAGTGTTAGTCACTTTTTTGGATGGCGGATAGGAATACGTCGCCACAGGAGGACGGAGGACCTTTAAATCAGGTGACTTCTAGTAAAATTAGCGAGTTTTCTTCCCGGTGTATTGTGTTTCCGGGACTCGCGTTTACCGTGATAAGCGCCTTGGTTGGTTGGGTTATATCAACTCGGTGCTACCTAGGACTAATTTCTCTTTCTGTTTATGTCCACAGGTCTGTATGACGCTAGGTGGTGACGTCACAGTACCAGAGAATTAGTATTCTCTCCACCATGGTTCCATTTCCTACTAACACTGTTAGGTTATCTAACCGAATGAAAAATTATGTCCAGTGAGTTGGAGGCCTGGTATAAAGGTCTTCTCACTTTGCCCTCTTGATCCAATTCCTTCCCCATGAGGTGGAGAGAGTTAAGAGGCGTGCAGATGGTGGAGTTTCCGGTTCGTCACGTTGGATGGTTTGTCTATACAAAGTGTCAGGTATCTAGTTATTGATAATGTGGTGATGTTAATTATTGTAAACAATCAAAGGGAGATAATTAACATTTTTGCCAGAAAAGAGTTATCTATATGTATCTGATGGTTGTGTAGTCAACTTATCCATTCAGCATACAATTCGTCTTTGCACTTGGATGTTTTGTTGGGATCGAATTTTTCCTGTCACGGGATTAATGACGTCATAATCAGCTGGCTATGTATTTATTAGCAATTCAAGCGCTATGCTGGTTTTTGATGTATATTGATCTTTATGATCGTTTTCCTTCTCCTTGAGTTGGATTGAGTTTCTAAGCTTAACTAGTTGCTCATACTCCTTGTCCTTTGCCCTGTTTCAGGGACCGGGTTGCGCGTCCTGTGGACGTTTTATGCATGTAAAGTTCTGGCCGCATCTGTGTTATCGATGTAGCCCTTGTGGTCCATTGATTAATTGTGACATATGTAAGCACTGGGGGGGCGAGTTAATGTCCGAATTCTTGTGCTGCTTACAGGCGACGGACAAGGTGGTAGAGGTGGAGAAGAAGAAGAAGCGGAAACGAGAGGTTGTAAGTAGGAAGGGTAAGGGGAAGGTCTCGTCCGCGGTGGATATGGAGACCTTCCGGACCGAGATGTTGGGAGAGATGAAGAGGACAATAAAAGATTTGGTTCCAGGGTTGCTTCGTGGCATGCTTCCTGGACCAGATCCTTTATTGTCCTCATCATCGGCTTCGGAGCAGGTAATCCCTGCCTCTGGATCGATTTTCCTTAGTCCGCTTCCGTTCTCCGACGATTCAGAGGTGGCCCCATTAGAGGGGGCGTTCCACGGCCCTGTGCGGTGGCAAGCATCAAGTTTGTCTAGAGCTGCCCAGCTGTTACAGTTATACAGCATCAAGGAAATGCAAGTTGCATTGTATAAATGTAGCTTTTTTATCAATGGCATCCTTGATCTATGAATCCATAGCTTCCAGAAGGACTGGAAAGCTATGACGCAGCATGCAGCAATGTCAGCAGTACGGCAAATAGGCTTGCACAATTTTTGCTTTAAAATATCACGATTGATTTTGTTTTAAAAATCACGATTTTCGATTAAATAATACGTTCAAATTACCAAAGTAGAAACCGGGGTAACGTGACAAGTCACAAAAACTGGGACTTGGAATTTCTAGAAAAAGTTTAAATAAATGATATAAAAAATATCCTGAAAGTAGAAAACAATTTCATGCGACAAATTCTTACCATCCTACGTCTATTCTTAATGAATACGTTATATAGCCATCATCACAGGACTGAAATTATTAATTTTGGACCGCCTAAATATTGCATATAGTTTAACAAATATCGTTTATTCCATCAAAATTTTACACAAAATGTAAATGATGTATCAGCTTGCGCTTATGGCCTCCCTTTGTAGGACGAGTTTAGGTCAATACCGGACTAGCGCGAAGATGATAATATTAGTACCTGGGGAGTTACTGCGCAATCCACATACATAGGACGGTAGCTTTGTGTAGCTACGAGAGTGACCGCGTATTCTACTTCGAATAATACTTACCAGATGTACTATTATGATAATGTCTATTATCTAGTCTAGCTCAAAATAAACAATTAAAACTCCGCACTCTCCTGGTCCTGCCCCTACTGTGTCCGGGAATACCATAGCCGCAGGTACCGAGTCAATTCCCAATCACAGTCAGATTCGTCTATTTTGCGTTTTTGTCAAGTCGCAATTTTAGTGTGCTCAAATTTTAGTTAATTTAAGCGGTTATCGGTGTTAGGAAGGATTTACATCGGTGGCTTCATGGAGGAACTAGGAAAATCATCACAGGGGCAGGTTGTATCAATCTAGAATTTATATATTCGTGCCATAAATACTGTTTGAAATTTCCTTAAATTGGCACATTGTTTTAAAATGTTAGCCATTGTTGGAGTCGCTTTTGTACCCGTTAACTTTTGATTTAATTCGGGTACTCGGTTAATTTTCTCTTGCGACTCGGTTCCTCTAAAGATGGATGCGCCCTTGGCCAAGATGGCGGCGCCCATGTATTATGTCGTTCTTGGCTTGGTGTGTCTATGCACTCTGTTTATCGCCGATTTTTAGCTTTCGCTTCATTGTCGAGGGTGTTTGTAGCGATCGGCGATGTAGCCTTGGTTATTTAACGCTAGTTAAAGGCTGAGTTGTGTGTTTTAAAAAATTTTCACTCAAAAAAGTTTCAAATATTTCCTGCCGAAGAACTTGATTATCATTAATTTAAGAGAAAGTTAATGTGTTTAAGAAATCTTAACTATCAAGTCGATTGTGCGTGTTGCTCGTCATCATTTGTCATGTGCAGCGTTTTAATTTTTCTCTGTGTTCGCAGAAACCTAAGAATCCGGACACGTTGTGCCAGAAGTGCAACAGGTTCATGAAGCGGAAATACTTGGGACATCACTGTGTGGCGTGCGCTCAGTGTAAGGTCGGCAGCCCTTGTGATGTGTGCGTGAAGTGGTCGTCGGCAATGGTGGCAGAGTTTGACAGGGATCGACGTGCGAGGCTGGAGAGGATCGCGAAGGACAAGGCAGCGAAGGTGCAGCAGGCGTCTCTTATGGGACTTGAAGGTCGTCTGAATGAACGAATGGATTCAGCGCTGGGCATATGGGTTGCCCAGTTCAAGGCGATGTTTGACTCGTTGCAGTCCACGGTCCCGGTGAGGCAAGCTGGTGCAGGACAACCATTAGGTGGTCCGGCTAGTTCTGCTGAGGGGCATGCACCTGCCCCTTCTCTGTCCTTGGCTCAAGAGCCGACGGTAGAGGAGGAAGATCTGCTGCTAATGGAGGATTCCGGCATGCCGGATCTTTCGATGACGGCAATGCCTAGTACGTCCCAGGGGTCGCCCTCAGGATTTGTACGGGTTTGCCAGGCGGATGGTGATGTCGACGTTCCGTCGGGCATATTCCATCCGCTATTTGTGCAACCGGGAATGCCGGCGGAGCCATGTTTTGCGGTTCCTGCTGGTATCCCGGCGGCGTTAGGTGCGGCTCCTATCGGAGTGACGGTACCAGCCGTAGTTAAGGCGGTCGTAGTCCCGGATCCCGTGCGGTAGCCGATAGATTGCGGGGAATCCGTGTCTGGCGATTCGCTAGACACCGGTGCCGCCGGTAGTCGCGTTATGGATGCGCTCTGTCCTGGCAGAGACGCGTATCGTAACGCCTAGCATAGATCGTCGGTGGCCCTCTCATCTAAGGGAGAGAGGGAGGATGAGAACGGCAGTTCTTTGATGGACGAGTCCGTTTTCTGCACCGAAGCTGAATGGGTGCAGGTCCTTGGATGGATGACCAATCGTCTCGGGTTGGCATCTGATCTAGGATCTCAGCGCGATCCGGCGATGGAACGGATGTCAGAGCGTGCGGGTAGCGCTCTGTCAAGTGGCTCTTCTGCCATGCCGACACTCCCATTGGATACGCAGACTTCTGACATGTTGGAAGTTGCGGCATACCGTCTGGTTCAGCCAGACTATGCATTACCAAAGGCCCCGAAGGGGATAAGGAGTAGGGTCCGTTTTCCGGAGCTGGCCTATCATCAGTACGCCCGGGTTCCATGGCTTTCCGTTGCGGAACGAGAGGCGCTGAGTAGGCCGTTGGCTGGGAAGGCTAAGGGGCGGTCACGTCCCTTGGTTTCGCAGACCAACAAAGACCCGTTCAATGAGCTTACGCTCATTGAGGATGCGGCCAGGGCAGCCATGGCTGCGCTGTCGCACGGGTGTACCGTCTTGCAGGGTATGCTGGACTGCACGGCGGAAGGCGGACAGGTGCCAGAGGCTGCTCCCGGAGTTATTCGGGACACCATGCGCCTGTCTCAGGATTGCCTGGCCATGGTAATCACTAGAACGTTGGCAGAGCGACGGAGAATGGTTCTCGATTGTGTAGAACCAGGACCGGAAATGAGGGCTGCATTATCTTCTGCGCCCTTCATTGGTCCAGGCTTGTTCGGCGGCTCGGCACGGCAAGCGCTCTCCAAGGTTGCGTCAATGGTGGTGGAGCAAGAAGTGGTCGGCAAGTCGTGGAAGTCGACTAAGAGGACTCAGCCGCAACAGTCCTACCGTCAGCATAGACAGGAGCAGCAGAGGCAGCGTCCTAGATCGCCCTTCCGCCCTTCTGGCCGTGATGCCCATAGGTCATCCGGATCGCAAGGACCTGGCCGTTCGTCCTCATACAAGTCCTCTAGTAAGAGGCCGTATGAGGAAGACAGGAAGGGTGGCGGTTCGGGCCGAGGCGGCTACCGTAAGGATAGCCGTGGCGGCGGTTCCGGACCGTCGTACCACAAGAAGCCGCGGGGCAGCCGTGGGGCTCGTTCCTGACGGGTTTCCGGCGGAACCACTACCGATGGCTTCGGAGACAGATGGAGTCGAGAATCTTCACCCAAGCGATTTAGCGTCTTATCGGCTAATCTTGACCGACAATTGTGTGCAGATTCCTTCCGTCGGAGGCAGACTTCAGCTATTCCTAAACCAATGGGAACAGGTAGTTTGTCAGTGGATAAGAAACGGCTACGATCCGGACTGGCTCATCCATCAATCGTTAGTTCCGTTAACCTCGACTCCAATATGGACTCCTGTTCCAAGGGAATCAGATCGTCTAGACGCCATTCGGTCAGAAATACAATCTCTTCATCAGAAGAAGGCCATTCATTTAGTCAAGGATCAGTCTTCTCCGGGCTTCTATTCGATCATGTTCCTCGTTCCGAAGCGTACCGGAGGATGGAGACCAATTCTCAATCTCAAACCGTTGAACAAGTTTATTCTTTCTCCCAAATTTCAGATGGAGACGGTTGCAGCAGTAATGACAGGGCTGAGGAAAGGCATGTGGGGAGTGTCGATAGATCTGAAGGATGCATATTTTCATATTCCAATGTCAATTCCTTTTCAGAAGTACCTTCGCTTTGCATTCCAAGACAATGTTTGGGAATTCAATGCTCTCCCGTTCGGCCTGACCACAGCTCCGAGGGTCTTCACCAAGGTGGTTCTCGCCATGACTTCTTTACTTCGCAGGAGAAACATAGCTGTTCACACGTACATAGACGACTGGCTGCTGAAGGCGGGGAATCCAGTCACTCTGCGCAGCAATCTGCAGGTAGTCCTAGCCTTATTAAAGGATCTAGGGTGGATTGTAAATCTAGGGAAGTCAGAACTGACTCCATCCCAGGAGTTTGTCTATCTGGGAGTCTTTTTCAATCTCAGGGACGGCGTAGCTTTTCCGGCGGAGAGCAGAGTCAAAAGCCTGATTGCAGTTCTGGAGTCGGTTTCTCTAGGAGCCTATCTGACGGCGCGCCAGTTTCTCAGGATACTGGGGTTACTAGTATCTCTGGAGAGGGTGGTTCCATATGCGGCACTCAGGCGCAGGCCAATTCAGATGTATCTGATGTCATTCTGGTCTCAGAAAACGGATCCGTTATCTCTGAGGATTCCAGTCAAAGAACCATTGATATTCCACCTTCAGTGGTGGTTATCCGAACAGAATCTCCTGCGAGGTGTTCCTCTACAACCTCCTCAACCTCAGATGTCCATATTCACGGATGCATCATTGACAGGTTGGGGAGCGGTATTGGACAATCAGTCAGTGTCAGGGGAATGGGATCGGACCAATGCGCAGAAACATATCAATGTGCTCGAGCTATTAGCGGTGGTATTTGCACTGCAGAAGTTCGAGAGTCTAATTCAAGACAAGATTGTCCTAGTAAGGACAGACAACTCAACAGTGGTGTCTTATTTGAACCGCCAAGGCGGGACGAGATCACCAGAGTTGTGTATGATGGTTTGGAACCTTCTGCTGTGGTGCCAAGAGAGGAATATTATTCTTCGGGCAGCACACATTCCAGGAAGATTGAACATCCTAGCGGATGCTCTCAGTCGAAGGACGGTTTGTCGTCCGACGGAATGGCAGCTCAACCAATCGGTAGCGGAGGTTTTATTCAAACAATGGGGCAAGCCAAATGTCGACCTGTTTGCGATGAGTCAAAACGCAAAGATGGTCACTTACGTGTCACCGATCCCGGACCCGTTAGCCTTAGCGGTAGACGCTCTGGCAATAAGTTGGGAGGGGATGTACGCGTATGCGTACCCTCCAACAATTCTCATCCCGAAAGTTCTGGCAAAAATAAGAGAGGGGGAGTGCCAGGTACTACTGATCGCCCCGTATTGGCCAGGCCGATCATGGTTTACGGATCTGCTGGACCTTCTGGTCTGCAATCCAGTCTCTCTGCCAGACGCCAGAGATCTAATCTCTCAGAACAAGGGTCTGTACCTCCACGACAGACCAGAAATGTTCAAATTGACTGCATGGATGTTGTCAAGCAGCGTGCAATTGAGGGTTGCTTTTCTGAGCAAGCAGCGAAGTTTGTTGCTTCAGCCAGAAGAGTTTCAACCACAAAGACATATAATTATAGAATCAACAAATTTGCACAGTGGTGTGAGAGAGGAGATATTAATCCCTTTTCTGCATCTGTTCAACACGTAGCGGATTTTCTCTGTCATTTATACGAAGTTGACAAACTTGTACCTTCCACCCTAGCAGCATATAAGTCTGCATTAGCTTCAGTCATTCCCAGTCTCACTGTTGAAGGAGTGGAGAATGACACCTTGAATGAAGTTATCAAAGGAATGAGCAATCTGCGACCTAGACAGCCAATTCCTATCCCATCATGGAATCTATATCTTGTTCTACAGGTTTTAGGACAAGCTCCTTTTGAACCGATTAGATCTATTGATATTAAACTGTTAACTATTAAATCAGTTTTCTTGGTTGCAGCAGCGTCGGCGAGAAGGAGAAGCGAAATTCATGCGCTTTCTGCCGAACAATACCGTTTTGTCGTCACGGGTGAAGGTTTACGACTACTTCCACGTCTTTGTTTCCTGTCATAGAATCAGTCATTTAAATATCCAGGACAGCCGATCAATTTGCCAAGTTTAACTAGACATGACCCAAACTCTTCTGTTTGGTGTCCTGTCAGATGTCTTAAAATGTATAAGAAACGTACTAATGAGTGGAGGGACGACCCGAAATCTCTGTGGTTATGTCTCAAAGCTCCCCATTTACGTGCCTCGAAAGATACTATTTCTCGTTGGATAGTTGACGCTATTAAGATGTCACACAAAATCGCTACAGGAAAGCAAATTGATCATGCGAATGCCCATCAGGTCCGAGCACTAGCAGCATCATCGGCCCTTTATAAGGGTGTCTCATTAGAGGAGGTGATGTCTGTAGCACAATGGCATGCCGAGTCGTCATTCACTGATTTCTACCTTCGCGACATCTCCAGCTCACTTAATCCGGTAGCCGTCGCCAATCTGTCAAACCTAAACTAAGCCACGTCCGACCACTACTTCGCACACATCACTAAAGTCTTCCGCCTACACTGAACAAACGCTATGCACATGACTGAGTACGACCGTGGATTGGGCCAAGCTCCTGTGATGATCAAGAAAAGATCAAGCACTCAAAAATGGTGAGTGTTTACATTAATTAAGTGACTATAAATATATTTACTTACAGTCGAAATACCAGACTGCTTAGGTAAATAGTCTGGTACAAGAGTATTCTTATCCTGTCAACCAGACATTAGACTCATTCCAATTTGAAAATCTAGTCGATATACTGATATTTTTTCAAAGTTAGAAGTTGTAGTAGCTTCTTTGCACTCTACTGGACTGCCCTAGCTGAGACTTGGGGCTGACACGGGTCTGGTGGGTGTTGCATCCCCAGTGACAGCCCTCTGAATTTTGTGCGGACAAAAGAGGGGGGGGAGCGCGGTCTAGACCATGGAAGTTTAGCACTCTATGAGTCAGATAGCAGAACCCAAGCGTATGCCAGGGTTCTAGTCTCTTCACAACCTTCTCTGTTGGATGGTAGTTGAGTGCTGGTTCGAGCCTCACCTCCTCCCACCGGCATTTTCTGGCTGTCGAAATCCGGAGTTTATCATAATAGTACATCTGGTAAGTATTATTCGAAGTAGAATCAAAAAAGCATCCGCTTTTGTTTCTATGAGAATTCTTAATACTTACCAGATGTACTATGGCCCTGCCTCAGCGGCCCCGCTGAGGTGAGGCTGAGCTGCTTTCGCAGTTTGCCAAGGCAAACATAAGACGAATCTGACTGTGATTGGGAATTGACTCGGTACCTGCGGCTATGGTATTCCCGGACACAGTAGGGGCAGGACCAGGAGAGTGCGGAGTTTTAATTGTTTATTTTGAGCTAGACTAGATAATAGATATTATCATAATAGTACATCTGGTAAGTATTAAGAATTCTCGTAGAAACAAAAGCGGATGCTTTTTTGAAACTCATCCTATAGTGCCGTTTATAGTTGCTTTCAGAATGTACAATTTACTTTTAAGAGTAATCAACGCACAGTTCAAAATACAACAATCTAGAATGCTGTTGCTTTATTTTCTTTAATTAGACACGACAACCGAATCAAAAAGGAAAAATTATTACACCACCTGACCTTGTTATTAATATGAAATTGCTAACTCTAGAATTAAAAAGAATTATGTTCACTGATTATTGCCTAACACTCTGCAACTAAATATACTTGGTATTTCACGACAGACTCGGGGTTTGCAGCTAAAAAAAGAAAATTATATGGCAATTCGACGGAGTACCCAACTGGTTTTCTCAATATCAAAGGTGTTACCTAGCTATTGTTAGCTTGTTTATCATAGTGCTTTGTGTTGTGATTACTAATTATTCGACATGTGCATGGCATGGCAGGATATAAACACAATGAGCACAGGAGTGAAATGATTATAATTATACTCTAAAATTTCTAAAATGCGACGGAAAACTACACACTTCAGATTTCAAACAAACATGAAATTTCTGACGATTTTCCGATTTTTTCTCAATCGCATCGTAAGAATCGTGATTTAAAAAATAAATCAAATTTCCCGATTAAATCGAAAAATCACGCAAGCCTTACAAAGCAGTGAGCCCAGGATTTTACTTTTCCTCCATGGTTCGCCGCCACGAAGTGGATCGTCATTTTCTTTAATTTCATGCTTTGTAGATAGGTGTATGTGCGTGAACTCTGTTTTGGATTCATTCATAAAAAGATTCTCAAATGTTTAGTTTGCTTGCTGCTATTGGGAGAAGTTTGTCAAGGGGTTTCTTTTCCTCGTCTATGACGTCCACATTGTCGGCATATTCCATCTCTAGTGGCATACCAAGTATTGAGCACTGGGGGTGGGGGAGGGGTGTGTGTGTTTGGTATTGTGGAACTTTCCCTCACGGATTTCAATGCAGCAGCAAGGTAACAGATGAAAAGCACCGGAGATAGACCATCTCCCTGTGGGGAGCCGATTGATGTCTCAAACTCTACAGACTTCACTGACTTGACTCGTACTCTCAGCTTGGTGTCTGCATGCAGTAGTCTCAGTAGCCATTGCTCATCTTCATTGCAACTGGCCTGGCGTAGTGTATCTAGGATCTTTGAGCCTTTAATTGTGTTGAAGGCTCGTGACATGTCAATGCCCATTTTGTGGAAGTCCCAGTGTTTGGCCGTGACTACCGACACAAGCATGCATTGAGCTCATACAGTGTCTGCGCAGCTGCATCCATGTTTGAAGCCACTGACATGATCCGGTGAAGTCATCAATCTTGTCTCGGATGTGGCATAGAGTAACATTGGATAGGATTTTCCGTATGCTGTGGAGGAGCACAATGGGCCACAGATTGGGTTGGGGGGTTGGCAGGTGGCTTCTTAGGTAGTGCGATACGGGTGCCTTGGCCTACAGCGTCGATGGGAAGGTGGTGCGTAAATGCTGAATTGATTAGGTGCGTGATCAGTTTTGAGATAATCTCACTTGCATATTTGAATAGTCTTGCTCATGCTATCAGGTCCAGATGCATGTCCATTTTTGTCTCGCCCCGTAGGGTATACCTTAGGTGGCGGCGTCCGCGTCGTCGTCCATGGCGGTGTGTCATTTGTGTTAAGGTTTTTTAATGTACATTTAATTCATCAAAGACTTATCAGATCTTGACGAAATTATACAGATATGATCTATATCATGGCATCTAGTCACCATCATCAGCAAAATGATTGTTAAAGTTTTTCAACCAACATATAATTCACCAAAGACTTATCCGATCTTGATGAAACTTTACAGATATGATCTATACCATCATGGCATCTAGTCTCCATCATCAGCAAAATGATTTTAAAATTTTTTCGGTGTTTTAACTTGGCCTATTTTCCAACAAAAATCAGGTAAATGTTAAAGTTTTAGTCTCGCCCCGTAGGGAAAGCGAGACAATGGGGTTACCAAGAGTGCTTCGGATTTTGAAACCTTACTAACTGTTTCTATCTCATGTAGGGATGCAATATTTATCATTGAAAAGTTGATTTTGTGCAATGTCATCAGATAATATTTTTTCAATTATTAGTCAATAGGAACTTAAAGGCCCACCTTGACTATAAAAGGCACCAGATGGCGCTGGTGTCACATCTATCAAAATCTAAACACGTTTCACATCTAGGTAGCATATTTAAAAAAACAAGGTTTAAAACCCTTACAGATTTCTTAGATATTTGCACAGTACATTCTTGGTATAGCACTGATACTGTCATCTCGAAGAAATTGTTGGAAAATATTCATTTAAATGAGAATTAGCTCAAATAAACATGAGAGCTGAATAAAATTTTGATTTAATGGGCGGAGCTAAAGCTGTGACATCATATTGCGGGAAAATGTGCTCTGAATGATTTATAAGTGTAAACAGCTGATAGCAGCCATGTGTATTATCCCACATCATTTGTGGAGAGAACGTGCAGCAATAAAGAAATAAATGCATTGATAAGAAGTGGGGTCTTATTGCCACCTATAACTGCAAACAAGGGTGGTGTAAGCTGTAAGGCAGCAACAGCCTTCAGCAACAGTGTTTGTAAACTGTATATTAGCCTTTCTAATACTTGCTTTGTAACAATTAATCTTTTGATATCAGTGTGACAAATGTTGTAGAAAACTGTTGCTGTATTTGACAGTAACAGATATCCCCATTCACATTTTCAAAATGACCACATTAAAAATACTACGTGCATCGCTATCTAATAAAACTGGCTAACACCACAATACTGAGCTAAATGTATTGCTAGATAAATTGGCTTAAGTGTTTGACAGCTGAATTTCTGCAGCCTACATTTTCCATAGGGTTTAACTCTGGATATATGCTGAATATTTTGGAAACAATTTGACTAACATAGTCAACAACCACTTTCAGTCAAGTTGTTTTCAAAATATTCAGCACTTATTGTCAGTTGAAATTATTGTCTGATGGCTTGCAGCAGTCAGACAGTTAATGATGAATTAATTAAATTTGAAGGAGTATGTGAATATAGTACACACTTGTATAATGCTATTATGCATAGGGTGGACTGTCCTACTCTATAGTAAACCAGTCATCTAGGTATATAGGTTGTGTACAGCGGCCAGGTGCTGAGATGTCAGATGGTAGGCTATTTTGCTACCTATTTACGCATGCGCCATACACGTCATCATAGAAGCTCCGCCTCATAGGGTATTAATTTCATCTCAACCCAGGGAGTGAGACTTGCGGCTTTAAGTACCAGTATTAACTGGATCAATAATACTAAAAGCAATCCAGGGGCGAGACATATCACGCATTCACGTTCTTGTTCAGGGCTTTAAGTGCCTTCTCAACTTGTGCTGTTTTAATTGGTGTTAGCAATGGCCGGGGGGTCTCCTGAGAATGGGTGCAAGTGCTCATCATCGTGGTCAGTGCACTGTTCCTTGAACCATTCTCGAATCGCCTCCGTTTTTCCCTGTTCAGTCCCGATAAAGTGTCCTTCAGAGTTGTGTACAGTGAGTGGCGGTGTGTAGTCAGTAATTCTCAGGGCTCGGGTTGCCCAAAACATTTTGTGACAGTCATCCATGGCAGTGATTTCATCTGTCAGGGAGTCTGCCTGTTGAATAGCAAGGTCTTTTAAGAGTTAATGTGGCGCAGAATGTTATTGTGCTCTTGGCGTAGTTTGGTGCAGTCTTCACTTTGGCCATTTTGATAGATGCGCAGCCATAACGCTTTCTGCGTTGCTGACAGTTTTACTACTAGAGGGTCATCAGTATACCTAGTTAGGTTGTTGTTAAAAACAGCTATGGTTGTGGTATCTGATGATCCATAGATTTCATTATTTTGGGTAGGGCTTCGTTTTGGATCGGGATGACGACGATGTTAGCTATCTGCTCCCTGAGGGCCTTTTTGTATGAAACTCGACTATCTAACAATTATGTCACATGTTGGCTGATGTCACAATCAAAATGCGTAATTAATGATGTATCTATGTCCGTCATCACTCATGAGGCTTGAATAGTTTGTAAATTGTACGAATTGTATGTCTACTATTTAATAAACATTCTGTTGAAGATTTTGAAACTATTTTAACTGAGCACTGTTCCTGTCATAGGCAGCAACAATGCTCGGTCAAATTTTTTTCAAAATATTAAACAGGTTAGCTGTTAATTAAATTCAGATTCTGGGAATTCCAGGTACAAAGTATATAAATAGATCAAAACATGCTCAAAGCATGTGCGAAGCTGAGCTAGAGATGAGCGGGGCATAGCTAAACATGGGTTCATGCATTAGTTAAACATACAAGAACCATACACTGATATCTGATGAAGAGTTCCCTGTTTAGATTATCCACTGGAACTCGCCTCTAAAGCTGAAGGTGAAGAATAAGGATGAAGAGTTCTTCCGTAACCTCTACCTGACATTCCTGGAATATGATGGTAACTTACTACGCCGTGAGCTGGTCAGTTGTGGAAATAACCACACATTATCAGCCGTGGTCATAGAACAGCAGGTAAGATAAAGACTTGTTATTCATATCACGTCTCAATATAACATATAATATAGTGAGACTCATTGCTCACTTGACATTAATATATAGACAAATAACATCTGAATTTGAGTAAACACAGATGTTATCTGAATATTAATAAAGATGGTGGCAGTTTATTGTTAATAAAGACATGTTATCTGAATGTTGGTATAGACAGATGGTATATGAATACAAGTCAGTTATAAGAAATCCACAATTTTTAATAACCACCATATACAGGATAACTGTTGAGGATCAGTAAGTTAATTCACAGTCTGGAAGATGTTGGCTTCTTAATCAGCAACAGCTTCCAATCAAATTACTTTACAAACATTTACTGATCGAATCGGCCTTTGTAGTTGTCCTGAGGAAAGTTTCTTTGCATGCCAAGAGAATGTTATTTTTAGCCCGACTTTACAAAGTAAAACAAGCTATTATGATACCGTGCATGTTGTCCAGAGATGCCGTCATTATCCAATTTGCATTTAGCTCATCTTTTATATTTATGTCTCATGTTTGGTTAATCACATGCTTCTTTATAATGATACCCTGCATCACACAATAACATTTTTACAAATGACTTGGCATTAGCATTTTGCATTTAGATCACCTTAGTTTATATCTCATGTTTGGTTAATCATACTGGACCCAAACCAAATAATGAGAGAGCATGACACAATTTCCTCCAGGGTCAAAAGGTAAAAAATCATTGGTTTTGGGAAAAACTGGGTTTTTCAATAATGTTTTGTGTTTAGCTCAACTTCACTCTTTATATCTCATGTTTACTTAATCAACCTGGTGCCAAATTGGGACACATGCTTCTTTATAACGAATTGGAATGACACAAGGCACCTTGGGGTCAAAGGTCACAGTGTCCTTGCAAAAGCCTAGCTTTTATCAAAACTAACATTTTGCTTGTAGCTCAACCTAGCAGTTTATGTCTCATGTTTGGTTAAGCATACATGGCACACATTCGGCCACATCCTTATAATGAGATGGCGTGACACAATCACCTTGGCATCAAAAGGTCAATGTCAGTGTGATAATGACAAAACTCGAGGGTTTTCTCAACAATAACATTTTGCCTTTACCTCAACTTAGCAGTTTATATCTCATGTTGTGGTAATCATACTGCACTCAAACTTGGACACTTGCTAATGAGAGGGGATGAGAGTTATTTTGGGGCTCAAAAGTTCACGGTCATTGATAAGTGTATTGATAAGCCTTCTATATTTATTTTATGTTTGAAGTCAATTTTCATAGTGCATTGCAATCTTGTAAAGCAGAGCTTCATGGTTGCATTGCAACCACATTTCTTGTTTTAAATTCCTAACTGGAATGACAAGCTTAATAATAGAGCCAGTCATTCCAGTTGTAAATTTTCAAAATTAGTCTTCAAGAAAATTGAAATTATAAATAGTAAAGTAAATATTACTTGCCAACAAAATTATTTTATATGACTAAACTGTGTATTATAAATGACATGATTTAACATGGTATATTTTACTTAGTTGACTAATATCGCCGAAGATGACGAGTGCTACGATTTCCGCCGTGAGCGCATTCTGACACACAGAACTCACTTATATTACATAGTGTATGACTACACACCAGTAGCTGATGATGTCACACTTGTTGCTCAGCTGAGCATGGACAGATTACAGATGTTGGAGAATATATGTCGTCACTGGGAAGGACCTATAAGCCTGGCTTTGTACATGTCTGATGCAGAAGTACAGCAGTTCTTACGTTATGCGCACGGCTCTGAAACGCTCATGTCAAGACGCAATATTGGATACCATATTGTGTACAAGGATGGGGTAGGCAATGTTTTATTAATGTCAGAATGGGGCAAATTGACTGTATTATGTAAGATTTCAGATTATCAACTCTTTCAACACTACAGGGATGATATTTAAAGATGTTTAATGTATGGATCATTACACTTCTTTGACTGGAAGTTGTTTCTGTTCAGCCAAAATATTCAGTAGTTTTCCTTTATTTTCTACTTCAAATTTAAATATTCATATTCTCATGCTGACAGGTTATAAACTATATTAATTACTAGCTCACCTGGGAGGAAATGCCAAGTGGCTCCATTATTTTCCTTTAGACGACCTCTCAAGAACCATTGGTCATTTACAATTAAATTTGGGAGGAAGCATCCTTCAGGCATAGAAAATCCAAGATTGCTGAAGTGATTGTTTGATTTGGTCGGTGGTCAGATTGGATTTTATGCTGTTTTTAGAAAGACATTTAAACATCTCAGAAATAGCTTGGTTGATCGATTTGAAATTCAATGAACCTATTCTAGGAGCTAAACCAACTTTATGCAAAATAACCGGGTTGGCCAATTTTATTTTTTGGAGAAATTAATTATCCTTTGGAACCACTGAAAGGATCGTATTGCAACCTGGCAAATATAATTAGGGACTAAGGAGCATTAAACTTTGTTCAAGGGAAGTTGATAGATGACAAACATGACTACCATTGACCAATTAAGACAAGCTACAGATTTAGCAGTAAGTCTAGCAAGTTATCTCCGTAAGACAAGCTACAGATTTAGCAGTAAGTCTTCTAATTATCTAATCTACCTTCATTCCACAACCTATTTTGGTTTTTGACTGGGATATATACACCTGTGCAAAAGTTAAGCACCACCCTATTTTTACGCACATGCGAGGGTATATTCATGTGCTATGAAGAAAGCAATAGCATAAACATTTATGTATCCATCTTAGTGCAAGAGGTAATAATGCAACTAGAGGAATGCTGATTATGATGGTGGGGAAACACTGTATGTTTTTGTTTGAACTTGAAAACGAGGCCTGAATATGGTTACGTTGACACAACTGACAACTATTGCCCTACAGTTGACACACGTGGCTAGATTGTCATTAATGGTGTCTGAAAACGAAGTTTAACATCTGTGCACGAGTTTGAGACTGTCATTATTAATACCGGGTATATCCACCTTGTGCCTGGATGACGGCCTGGACACGATGTCTCATGCTGGTCACCAACCGACTGATACGCCATTGTGGTATTCATTGCCATTCAAGATGGAGTGCGTCTGTTAATTCCTGTAGGTTCTGCACAGGAGGACCCCTCCTTCTCACCATGTTTCCCAGAATGTCCCAGATATGCTCAATAGGGTTCATGTCAGGGCTCCTTGCTGGCCATGGTAGGGTTTCGATGGCATTCTGGCGGAGGTATTCATGCACAGCTCTAGCACGATGTGGTCGGGCGTTGTCATCCATGAATATAGGGTGGGTTCCAGGTGCATGATTTACAAAATGAGGGACCACAACTCTATCCAGTATGGAATCTTGATATCTTTGTCCATTTAGTGTTCCAGGTACAGTCAGCAGATCCAGCTTACAATCAAATGAGATGCACCCCCATATCATAACGGAACCTCCACCAAATGGAACTTCTTCCATGATGTTACGTTGGTCGTACGCCGTGCGTCTGGACCTCCATACACGAGTTCGACCATCTGTGGCATGAAGCAGGAACCGACTTTCATCGGACCAGTGTACCCGTCTCCAGGATCTCATGTTCCAGTGTCTTCTTTCGTTGCACCACCTCAGACGCTCCTCTTTGTGGTGTGCAGTGAGGAGAGGACGTCTGACAGGTCTCCTAGCTTTCATGCCAGCAGCATACAGTCTCCTTTTGACGGTAGACATTGACACTCTATTGCGCGTTTCCCATTGCTGGCTGAGCACTCTGCTGTTGGTGAATGGAGATCTCCTAACAAGGCGTACTAGGGCTCGATCATCACGGGCAGTATTCTTCTTCGGTCTTCCAGATCTAGGCCTGTCCTTCACCTCGTTAGTTTGCCCATGTTTTGCAATCAAACGACTGATTACAGTATGGTTAATGTTCAGCTGTCTGCCAATCTCTCTGCATGACATACCAGTGGTATGCATGCCTATGATTTGCCATTTCACACGATCACTTAACCTTCGTCTTGCCATAGCGGTTCACAATCAAGAGCTAATTCTCTCTGTACAAATAAACCACGGTCATGAACACAAAATTCCTAATCTTGTCGCCTAAATCTGTATGTAATGTTTTACACCTCAAACTGGACTTTTACATAACTGAACACGTGTGCTGTTTCCCGCCACCCACGGACATCAAGCGGTGTGAAGTCATGCATGCATGTGCATTTCGTACTTGTAATTATGTCAGCTAACGTGGGGACAAAAAGTATGGCAGCCTAGTTGTACCATCATGTTTCTACGTTCTATTGTTTTTGCTGGTGCTTAACTTTTGCACAGGTGTATATATAAACAGTTTAACATAACATGTATATGCCAGTTTAAAGAAGGATTAGTTGTTTTGAAATGTAGGAAAAGTTAATAATGGCATCGTATTTACCGATTAATATGGTTGATTATTTATCAGTGATTCTGTGTTAACAGCAATTTTATCCTGTGAACTATCTGCGTAATGTGGCCTTGAAGCAGGTGCAGACTCCGTATGTGTTCCTGTCGGACATTGACTTCCTGCCCATGTATGGCCTGTATGAGTATCTGAAGAAAGCAGCAGGAATGCTCCAACTCAATTCACAGAAAAAGGTAGGCTGCTGCCATTACACATTCTGCATCTGGTGCCATGTATATTTCAGCCATGTTAAACGCATGACCGTTTGTAATTACTTGTCTACATGTTAACGATGTTGCTTGTTCTCAAGGCAATAGCTTTCCAAAGACGAGTTAGCAACAGCAGTGACGTACCTTTTTCTAAGCATATTCACTTAAATGTTATTGTTAATTGTAGGCATTGGTAGTGCCAGCCTTTGAGACACAGAGATATCGCATGGATTTCCCTAAATCTAAGACGGATCTGTTGGCCATGCTTGATATGGGCACTCTATTCACATTCCGGTAAGACACAGAATTTTGTCAGTTAATATTTTGTCTCTTTCGTGATCATATAAGTATAGATTTAAATCTGAATACCAAATATGAAAGATCAGTTACAATTTCTTAAATGTTTACCAGTCTAATTAAATTAGTTTTAAAATACAACATAATACAGGAACAGGTAGTCAAACTAGGTCCAAAATATTTCCAAAACTATTGGTCCCGATCCAAAGATAATTCATAATAAGGAAAATTAGTTACATCTCTGGGATCGTGAATTTGTTTAGTTTAGTTTTGATGACCAGAGATTGGCAGACCACTGGTGGTATATGGTAGCCAGTCTTGGTTAAGCCTTTAACCCGCGAATTTGCTCAAGAAAATTTTAATTTTCTCAATAGAAAATGTCCATTTGCAGACCAAGGGAAGACTATTTTTTAAAATTTACCACTGGAATGACTGGCTAAGTTATCGAGCCAGTCATTACAGTTATAAATTTTCAAAAATAGTATTCTCTTGGTCTGCAAATGGACATTTCTCAAGATGACTGCAGAAGTCATTTTTTTGCTGATATAAGGGTTAATGGTGGTTGGTTGCTATTTATAAATTTGAATAGCCGCCTTGACTTTGCAAGTTCTTTTAGTGCTGAAGAGCTTACCGAGATAGTCACAGAAGCTACACTCAAGCAAATTCGACATCTCGGAGAGGTAAGTAATTTTGCTTATTATAGGATCAAAATATTCAACTTCCTGTCTGTAGATTCTGGTACTCTGCTTTGAAAGCGTTACCAGTTTAAAGGATATCCCATGTTTTGTTATTCCCTTGGCGTCCTCAGGATAAGTATCAAGCCTGGACTTTGATTAATTTTTCATTTGTTTGTTATTCACAGTTCTTGTTTCATAGTTTGAAATACAAAACTCTTCTGTTGCCCTGGATGCTGTATTTTCTGATGGGTAACATCATTGATACAGTTTGCTCAGAAATAACTGAAATGTACTGTTGAATATTTTGAACTTAATTTCATTGGAAGCCGTGGCTGATAAGGCTGGTATGACTTTGTATCAAATTATGTCAACAGTGCATTACTTAAATCACGTTCCAAATTGTACTAACATGTTTCTTTTTTTTGTTTTCGAAACATGTTCTAACTTATTTACAATCAATACTATACTGCTAGTTCAATTTGTGGCCTTGTGTTTTTCTATGGATGCTGCTTCCTTTCAGGTACCATGTGTGGGCAAAAGGACATGCACCCACAAACTTTGCCAAATGGAGAACAGCCACTACCCCATATCAGGTAAGTCTGATGAATAGAATATATGTTTGTCATCTCATTCTCAGAAAAAATGGAGAACAGCCACTACCCCATATCAGCTAAGTCTAATGAATAGAATACATGTTTGTCATCTCATTCTCAGAAAAAATGGAGAACAGCCACTACCCCATATCAGGTAAGTCTGATGAATAGAATACATGTTTGTCATCTCATTCTCAGAAAAAATAAGCAAGCCAAAGGCAGCAGCAGCTACTAAGAAAATGTTCCATTTTTAGCTCACGTGGCCAGAATGACCAAGTGAGTTTGTGCCATGGCGACCATCCGTCTGTCGTCCTTCTGTCAACTTTTGCTTTAAAACGCTACTCATTAACCGCTTAACGGATTTCAACGTAATTTGGCAGGAAGGCCCCTAAGGAGGGAGACTTCAGAACTTGTATACAGAATTTTGATTGGCTAATTTTTTTTGGTAGCCGTCTTGGATTTTCAAAAAATTGTGTGAAATAAGATAAAAGCCTACTCATCATTAACCCTCTGGGCCCTACCAAGAATTTACAAAAAAGTGCTACAAACCCTACAGCCAAAAGCTGGAAACTTGCTTAGAACCCTAGCCTATAAGCGGTAGTGGCTATGCATTGCTGGTTGCAATCAGCAATTTAAGAAGAGAACGCGAATGTTTTACACTAAGATTTTATAGCATCAGACATTTTTTCGTAGCGGCGTCTCCAATAGGAAACGTTTATCGTGAAAGCTCGTGAGAGAATGAGAGGAATTTGTAGAATCGTACCTGTATCTAATATACGAGTACCAAGCTCATTACCCGTTATTGGCGCTATAAGATTGACGCGTCTGATTGGTCAGGAATTCATGAATATTAATTTTCCCGGCAAGATGGCAACACGATCAGCTGTTTTGCAAAATAGTTGAGTGTTCAAATATGTCAATCTAAGCATATTTCTTGTACGCCACAAACTAAAAAGTAGACAGATGACTAAATTAACCATATTGCCAATCAGGAAGTGGGATGCGCCAATCGGGAAGTGGGATGCCGATATATTTGACAGCTTTCGCATCTCAACTCGGCCTAATTAATGCTAGTAATTTGAAGAGTAAGTTTTCTCGGAAATTGTAAACAAAGACACGCATCGATGATTGAGATTATCGGATTGTTTATCTATAACCTTATTGTTATTTCGTGACCAGAGGTAAACGAATGGACTTATATATTATTGGTTCTGCTGCTTTCTTACCACAATCTATAACTTTCTCAGTTAAATTAGTCATTGAGTATCTGAAAACTTTGGAAGTAACACCACATTGACTAACAATCATTGATGATTGGAACTTACTAATTATTCCTTAGAAAACAAATATTTCACTATTGCCCTTGTTACAAACATTCTATCACCATTTACTGTGTGGCCAGTATCCTCTGATCAAAGATATAGAGAACCTGGGCCCTGAAACAAACGTGCACTATCGTGGAAGTGTGCCCAAAATAAAAACAATTATCACATTTGAACCTGAAATTCCAGAATTTCATGTTTACAGTCATTATAAAGGTAAGATGTTGAATATTTCGACTCCAGTTTGAAGCTGGTGCTGCCTTAGCCAGCTTCCAGTCAAATTAGTTTCAAAACATTCAACAGAATTTAGAAACATTTGTAACAAATCTATTATTCACTCTTGTCGATTGAAAAGGTTAATCCAGTAACTAGTAGTCATACTCCCTTTTTGGACTATATATGCCCACCATTTATTATATTATTCGTTTCTGCGCTAAAATCTGAGGGCGGTGTATAACCATAACAGCCGTTGTCGGGTCATAGTGCTTATCAGTATATCCCTATGACCCTGCGCCGTACATGTATATTGTTAACCATCTAACATGTGAGTCAAACCAAAACTGCTGCAGTTGTCTAGGAAAATGTCAATTTTCCGACCAAAGTAACATTATTTTTGAAAATGTATCACTGGAATGACTGGCTCTTGGTCTGCATATGGGCATTGTCTATGAGAAAATGGAAATTTTCATGAAAAAATTTGATTGTTAAAGTCTTAATATAACTCTTAGAATTTGCCTATTTCTAACTTATTGTTCCTATTTTTTTCAGGTGAGTGGACAATGGCTTAAAAACATCAAAGACTTTCTTCTGCTAAGTGTGCTGATGGATTTACTAACATGGATTTTATAAAGAGAAAAATTTGTTGATCTGTGTAAAATAAGACTGCTGGGATATTGCAATTGCCTCCATTCATCTGTCTATCGATCCATCTCCAAAAGCTTTTGGTGGAATTCAATCAAAATTGTTAATGAAAATTACTGATATGATTATGAATTCGGAGACACCGTATACACTAGGCTCCATCGCAATGAATCAGCCAAGAACGACGCAAATATGATTCGACGGCAGTGAAATATACAACATAAATCTGCACACGAGCAAGGTAAGATTAACCCTTTTTCCGATGAATTCCCCATACCTCATTTTAATGATACCATAAAGGAAAACTGGTGAATATTTTCAAATTAGTTTGACTGCAAACTGCCTTAGGCAGCAATGGCCTTCAGTCAAATTAATTGTAAAATATTCAATAGAGTAAATTTTATACTGTAAGCATCATACTTTTTCAGGGATTTGTCGGTGAAAATGAGAAAGGGTTAAATAATAGATGAATCCAATCTGTCACCCAAGTATATGACATCATAATGAATTACATCACATGTAGGCTGACGTCACAATCAAAATATCTATTGGATGACGTAGCTAAGTCCATCATGCACTTTTGAAAGTCTGTCAGTTGTACGAATTGTATGCCATTTACTAAACATTCTGTTGAATAATTGAACATACCCCAGTCAGATTAGTTTCAAAATATTGAACAGGTTAGCTGTATCTATAGTTATCATTGAATTGGGAATTTAGGATTCAAAGTGTATAAACTGAACCCAACACACGCAAATCATGGATGGAGCTTACCTAGAGATGGGGCAGAGCTAAAAGTGGATTCATCTATTAAAAAATCTAAATTTCTGCCATGTCCACTTGTCTATTCCAGTCTTTGCTATGTTTAACCCTTTCACCGACAAATCCTGGAAACAATGTGCCGTGGCCAATGATGGTGGTAGCCGAATTTCTCAATCCAAAAGAAATTTACATTTTTGTATAAAGATTTTGAATTAATTACCTACCTGTATCTTATCGCCTTGGGTCCTTTCATGATCCCCATGTTTTGAAAAAATGGAGATATTATAATCGCCTCCATCTACCCGTCTGTCAGTCCATTATGCTACCCCCTCCAAAACAGGTGGGTGAAATTCAACCAAATTTGACATGTGGGTTACCCATGATTGAGCTTTGTAAGACCATATTTAGATTTGGTTCTGCCCCCTGTGGGTCGGGATGGGGGCCAAAGGACAAATATCCGAAAAACTGTCCGTCACGCTAGCTAACTCCTCCCAAACTGTTGTGTGAAATTCAAAGGAATTTGATATGGGTTACCATACAATTGTGAATTTCCTGCCCCCCCCCCCCCCTGTTTATGTTATGGGGGAGGGGGGGTGAAGAGTGGGTGTTCAAAAGATCGCTCTCACACACCCTCTCCATGAATTGAAATTAAGGCCAAATGAGCCATTACATGTCTCTAGCAGGATTACTAGATTCTACTTTAGCCCATGAATTTTTCATTGGTGACCAAGGGAAGACTATCTTTGAAATTTTAACACTGGAATGACTGGTTCGGTTATCGAGCCAGTCATTCTAGTGGTACATTTTTACAAATAGTCTTCTCTTGCTCTGAATATCTACATTTCTGAAGATCACAGCAATGACATTTTTTGGCCACCTTGACCATTAACATATCAAATTGTTACCATCAGGCTGGTCAGTTACAAATTGTTACCATCAGGCTGGTCAGTTACAAATTGTTACCATCAGGCTGGTCAGTTACAAATTGTTACCATCAGGCTGGTCAGTTACAAATTGTTACCATCAGGCTGGTCAGTTACAAATTGTTACCATCAGGCTGGTCAGTTACAAATTGTACTAGTCGTAGTCAATTTCTACTAGTCTCTGGCTCATGTTAATTTTTAACTCCTGCTTTCACAGATCATTTCCCCTTATGACATCCAGATTTTCCACAACAATCCACTCCAGTCTCTGTGTAATGCAACTCTTCCAAAATCAGTGGTTGGAATTCAAACAAATTTGGTAGGTGATTATGGAGTGCAAGGCAGCAAGAGGGCATTTACATTTGGCTCCGCGCCCCCAGGGATTGGATGGGGTAACGAGGTCAAAGTGGTGAACATGGGTTCTGCTATAATGCATCATCGACCAAGCAATCTAGTTATCACTTAGATTCCATTGACAGATAGATTCAATTTTTAAAGCACAACAGTGTTGTCGGGGACTTGATGCTTGATAGATAACATTATGAACAAGAGTAATCAAAGATTGTAAACCACTGCCGAGACTACCCTCCCATTTTTCTCACAATGTACATAGCGCCTTTAAAATAAATTTTATCACATCCAAATTTGTTAAATCAACCAGTAGTTTCCGAGATGTCCATAGATTAAAATGTGTATCCAATCTGGATCCTGGGTTTTTGTCCATATCACAGACAACTTCTGGAAATCCTTGTTTAGGTTATGTTGCTTTGCTGTGTTAAAATTTGAAACCAGTAGGATCAATATTTTAGATGCAATACCGGACGCACACAAATGTAATAAATACCCCCTTCCCCTTGCAGGACAAGGGTAAAGATCCTGAAGTCTAAAAAAGTTATGTTGAGTATATTTTGATATATTTAATTGGAATCTTTTGTTGCCTAAAGCAGCAGCAGCTTCCAATCAAATTGGACTCGATATATTCAACAAATCTACTATACATAGTCCAGTCTGATTACCTAATATGAGATTCTCTCTCCCTCTCACTTCGAGAAAACTTTATTTGATATTTGCACTGGTAGTTTACACAATACAGTATTTAAATATTATTAACCCTATAACACACAAGCCAGCCAAAAACGGCTACAGCAGTGACCTTGCAAAATGACCATTTGCAGATCATGAGAATATTTTTGAAAAAGCACGACTGGAATGTCTGGCGCAATAACCGAGTGGTAAATTTTCAAACAAATTCTCTTTGTCTGGAAATGGATATTTACTATAAGATGTACTTTTTTTTTGCAAATTTAAGTGTTACAGCGTTTATAAAAATCATCAAGTTTAAATTTGCTTTCATTTTTCTCTCAAATGGTGTTTCAAGCTGAAAAATAAAAGGATAGATACATTGATAACATTGCAACATGAACAGCAGCAAACCCCAGTAAGATTGATAAAAATGGACAGGGCAATCAAGCGCAATAACTCTCCCAATCCCCCCCCCCCCTCGTTCTGTCCCCATGTGAACCATATCTCCACAGTGGTCAATATCTTTAAAACAATTGTATTGTCTATGCTGATATGTCCTTCAAGGTTCCAGACCACAGGCCTTTGAATTTTCGTCCATGCATACCACTACCACATATCCCCCTACTATAATATATATATATATATATATATTATAGTACGCGGATATGTGATGTTTTTTCAAATTATTGGCAGGTGTCTCTCAATACCTAAACCCCACTCGACCATTGATTTTAAATAATTTCACCATGATGGATGTTCAGTAATTTTGAGAGGCTTTCAGTTATTCAGTAATGCCAAATTGTCATTATAAAATAATTTAAAAGCGTTGAAACTAAAGTTTCATTAAAATTAAACGAACTGTCATAATCTGTAACATCATATCACGTGACAAAGATAACAAACAAAATTTGCGATCTTAACTACCGAGAGCGGGTTGCGTTCGCATTTCCGTATTATATATGACACTGCTTGTATAGGATGCCGTTTAGATAGATTTTCCAGCTTGCCCAATCGTTGAGAAGCTCTATAATAATAATTATAATAATAATAATACCCGATTCCATTTATCCGGATAGTCGGGTACTCGCGGGTACTCACTTAAATAAAGGAATTGCTTCGTCATCTTCGACATTTTTACGCAAAGTATTTCATTCACAAAGATCTATTTATATTTTCCCGCATAAATTTGTAAACAAACTGAATTAACCAATTGACAGTGGATTTAGAAAATTCGGCCTTCTGACGTAATGTAACGCTATGTTTGATTGGATAAAACGCCAGTAATGCTTGCGTATTTAGCGATCGAAAACTGGTGGTAGCTTGAGCCGATAATACATCCCGTCGCCTAATTTTCTCTTGTCGATAATACGTCCCGTTGGACTAGGAACCTAATTATTTCAAGCCAATAATACGTCCCGTCGCTGCCACAGGGTTAACTACTTGGCCAATTTCAAGCAAACTTGACTGGAAGGACCCTGGACTGATATGCTTCAGAACTTGTATACAGAATTTTGATTGGTCAATTTTCTCGGGTGCCATTTTGAATTTTCCTAAAATGGTTGAAAATCATTTAAAACGCTACTCTTCATTAATTGCTATTTGCTGGCAAGTATAATAGGTTTCAGAACTTGTATACAGAATTTTGATTTGTCGATTTTTCGCCGCCCATAGATATTCTGAGAATTTCTGGAAATCAATTAAAAGCCGATTTGAATCAAACTTAGTGTAGTATGCTTCAGAACTTAAATACAGAATTTTGATTGGAAAATCTTTTCGGTGGCCATCTTGAATTTGAAACACTACTCATGAACTGCTTGGCCAATTTCAGCCCGACTTGGCTCGAAGGATACTAGGGTGGGAGGTTTAGAACTTGTATACAGAATTTTGATTGGGCAATTTTTTCGGCGCCCATCTTGGATTTTTTTTACAATTTCAGGAAACCAGTTAGAAAGCGACTACTCATTAAACGCTTGAACGATTTCAAGCAAACATGGCTGGAAGAACCCTAGGGCTGTGCTTCAGAGCTTGTATGCAGAATTTTGATTGGTCAGTTTGTTCGGTGTCATCTTAAAATTTCCGAAAAATGGCTGGAAAGCATTTAAAAGTCTACTCCTCATTAACTTCTTGAGCGATTTCGATCAGACTTGGCTGGAAGGACCCTATGGTGTTAGGATTCAGAACATCTATACAGAATTTTGACTGGTCAATATTTCCAGTGACCATTTTGGATTTTCCAAAAAAATTTGGAAATCATTTAAAAGACTACTCCGCATTATCCGCTTGGCCGATTTCAACCAAACTTGGCGGGATGGATCCGAGTTTGGTACACTTCAGAACTTGTATACAGAATTTTGACTGCTTGATCTTTTGGGGTGCCATCTTGAATTTTCCAGGAAAATGGGAATTCGTTTAAGACGCTATTCCTCATTAACCCCTTGGGCAATTTAAACCAAATTCAGCTGCAAGTATCCTATAGTGGTAGCCTCAGAAAGTCTATTCCAAATTTTGATAGGTCAATGTTTTGGTGGCCATTTTCTATTTTCTGAAAATTATCCGGAACCATTTCAAAATGGTACTCCTTAATCAATAGTCCAATTTCAACAAAACTTCGGTCGAACGATTCTATGACGGTGTCTAGTTAAATGCAAATGGTTCAAAATGTTAATGGTCCAGGTGAGAGTCACAGGCCCATACCAGAGGAGTTACCAGATGGTGATTGCTTAACAGATTTTAGTTATGCAGTATTGGAGTACCAAGTAAGAATTACTCTTCTTTTGACAAAGGAGAATGGGAATGGGGCGTCAAAGGTTGTGATATTTGAACATTTTTATATTTATCTTGTATTAACCAATTATTCTGTACATTTCAGGTATCTTGGGAACCAGACTTTGAGCCATATGTTGTAATCAGAAAGGATATCCCGTTATATGATCAGAGATTTCTGGGTTTTGGTTGGAATAAAGTCTCTCATAACATGGAGCTGGATGTACAGGGGTAAATATGTAGTAATTGTTTAATATCATTAATTATATTGACAGCCCTATGACCACCATTATTAGTACTGGTTTAAGTAAACACCACCATTTGGCCCAAAAAACTATTTACATAACCAAATGATTAGTATTAGACCCCAATGTATCAGATCTATCACTGGGGTATCTGATATCATAATCAATTAAGTCATGTTAGTTGATATCATAATCAAAATGACACGGTTTTCTTCACGAAAATTGAAGTGTCAAAACTACGACTGCTATGTCGTTGATAAATTTGCAATTTAATAAACATTCTCTTGAATATTTTGAAACTAATTTAACCGAGTGTTGCACCCAGGCAAAACTACGTTATTCATTATGCATTTTGATTGTGACATCAACCTACATGTGACATAATTCATTATGACGTTATATACTTGAGTGACAGATTGAATTTATCCGTTGTCAAGCTGGCCAAAACAGCCTTATCAGGGGTCTTGAGAACTATCAATTTGCAAACCAAGATAAGACTAGTTTTGAATTGAAAATTTCCCACTGGAATAACTAGCAAATGGAGTCACTAAGCAAAAATTTCAATTTTTCAAGCCAGGATAATATTATGTCTTGTGTAGCCTTAATTGAGTTGAAAGACTAGTTAAATAATGCTCATGCAATCATTCACATTCTGTTTGACAGCTATGAGTACATTGTGCTTCCAAATGCCTTCATTATTCACATGCCTCATGCCCCAAGCTTTGACATTGCCAAATTTAGATCAAGCGTCTCATACAGGAGGTAAGCCTTAACCACTTAACCTGCATCACTTACCTCAAGTTAACCTGCATCATCTATTGCATCTTAATCTGCATCACCTATTTCATCTTAAATGGTATCAGCTTGAGGATACCTCCAGCCAAATTTGATTAAAATCTACCAAGCGGTTTAGTTAAAGTGCAGATGACAAGTATTCCGAGTCTCACCCACACCGCACCCTTACAATTCCAGGTCCTGGCCCCACCCACACCCCACCATTAGAATTTTGAGTCTTGCCCCCATCCACTACCCACCATTAGAATTCTGAGTCTTGCCAACACCCCACCCAGAGAATTCTGAGTCTCGCCCCCGGGCGCACTCCACACTTAGAATTCTGATTTTTGCCCCACCCCACCATTAGTATTCTGAGCCAAGACCACACTCAACCCTTAAGATTCTGTCTTGCACCCACCCACACCCAGCCCTTTGAATTCTGAGTCTCCCCTCCAGCCACATGCCACCCAGAGAATTCTGAGTCTTGCCCCACCCACACCACCCTTAGAATTATAAAGATGGGGTGTGGGTGGAGTGATTCTGAATCTCATCCCACCCACACCCCACCAAGAGACTTTGGACTGACTCCCGCCTCACCCCAACCCACACCCCACTGTTAGAATTCTGAGTCTCACCCCACCCTTAGAATTCTGAGCAACAACCACACCCCATCGTTAGGATTCCGAGTCTCGCACCCAACCAGACTTCAACATTAGAATTCTACATCTCGCCACCACCCGCACCACATCCTTATAATTCTGAATGTCACACACACACACCTCCTTTTGAATTCTGAACCTCGCCCTACTCACACCCAACTCTTTGAACTCTGACTTTTTCCCCAACCCACACCTCACCCTTTGAATTCTGAATCTTGCCCTTACTAACACTCCACCCACACTCCATCCTTAGAATTCCGAGTAAACCCCATCATTTCCGATTACCTTGCTTGTGAGACACAAGTATCAAGCGTTGTCACCCCAAAGGCACCCTCCCACCCATGTTTGGTCTGCTAATATTGGGTGATTAGACTTAAGAAGGAGAATTTTGTGAAAACGTTATCAGGAAGGAGGGAAAATTGATATATGGACAATTATTGATTTCATTTTGTAATAAAAGTTGATTTCTTTCACCAAATTGCATTTATATTTTTTGATCTCCAGGTGTCTCAAGATATTGAAAGCAGAATTCCAGAAAGATTTATCCAGAAAGTATGGTTTAAAAGCATTGAAGTATTTATCCGTGGACTGAATGATCTGAGCTACATTCTCATGCTGTTATCTGTGATATGACAAGCTGCAATAATATTACATACTATCACACTGCCAAGGACTAATGTTTCTAGTCCTCATACATTTTTTTCCGTATATTTTTTGCATATGTTGTATATTTCACTATCTTGTTAATGATAAAGTTAAAGGAAAACACACCATCTACAATTCATGCAGGGGATACACTATGCCACACATAAACTATGCATGGTAGCTTAGCTTTTTATCATGCTGTCAAAGTATTCAGGCTTTAAACTATTAATTTTCAAGGCGCCCTGAAGCAACTATTGAACTGGTGTTCTGGAATGTCCATTTGCAGGCCAAGAAACTATTTTTGAAAATTTACCACTAGAATGACTGGTTAGGTTATAGAGCAAGTCATTCCAGTGGTAAATTTTCAAAAAGTCTTCTCTTGACCCGCAAATAGACATTCATTAATAAAAGATTTTGATTTTCTTGCCAAATCCTGACCGTTAAAGGGTAAACAGCTAAATATTGATACATTTCTCCAGTGTATGAATGCTGCCATTATTAATCATTTCTCCAGTGTATGAATGCTGCCATTATTAATCATTTCTCCAGTGTATGAATGCTGCCATTATTAATCATTTCTCCAGTGTATGAATGCTGCCATTATTAATCATTTCTCCAGTGTATGAATGCTGCCATTATTAATCATTTCTCCAGTGTATGAATGCTGCCATTATTAATCATTTCTCCAGTGTATGAATGCTGCCATTATTAATCATTTCTCCAGTGTATGAATGCTGCCATTATTAATCATTTCTCCATTGTATGAATGCTGCCATTATTAATCATTTCTCCAGTGTATGAATGCTGCCATTATTAATCATTTCTCCAGTGTATGAATGCTGCCATTATTAATCATTTCTCCAGTGTATGAATGCTGCCATTATTAATCATTTCTCCAGTGTATGAATGCTGCCATTATTAATCATTTCTCCAGTGTATGAATGCTGCCATTATTAATCATTTCTCCAGTGTATGAATGCTGCCATTATTAATCATTTCTCCAGTGTATGAATGCTGCCATTATTAATCATTTCTCCAGTGTATGAATGCTGCCATTATTAATCATTTCTCCAGTGTATGAATGCTGCCATTATTAATCATTTCTCCAGTGTATGAATGCTGCCATTATTAATCATTTCTCCAGTGTATGAATGCTGCCATTATTAATCATTTCTCCAGTGTATGAATGCTGCCATTATTAATCATTTCTCCAGTGTATGAATGCTGCCATTATTAATCATTTCCCAAGTGTATGAATGCTGCCATTATTAATCATTTCTCCAGTGTATGAATGCTGCCATTATTAATCATTTCTCCAGTGTATGAATGCTGCCATTATTAATCATTTCTCCAGTGTATGAATGCTGCCATTATTAATCAGTTCTCCAGTGTATGAATGCTGCCATTATTAATCATTTCTCCAGTGTATGAATGCTGCCATTATTAATTTTTCAACCAATCGGAGTACATCTAGGCTGTGCATCTCGCTATAATCATATCCTAGCAATCTGTAGCTTGGCGGTTTTGTATAAAAGCAACCATACAGCTAAGTTGTTGAATATTTTCAAACTAATTTGACTTAGGCAGCAACATTTTCCAGTCAAATTAGCCTCAAAATATTCAACTATGACATCACACGCTCACTTGAGGTGACAAAATGGCACTGATCTCAGTTCACTATTTAACGCTTTAACACTGATGCCAACCAAAAACGGCTTCTGCTGTGGTCTCGAGAAATGTCCATTTTCCATTGGCATTTCAATTTAGTCATAGAAAATGTCCATTTGCAGACCAAGAGAAGACTATTTTTGACAATTTACCACTGAAATGACTCAATCTAGTTGTAAATTTAAAAAAATGAGTTACATAACCCTTTCACCGATGAATTCCTCATATCTCATTTTCAAGGCACCCATACAGGAAAAGAGTTGAATGTTGTGAAATTAATTTGAGTGGAAGCCTTTTTTGCCTTAATTAATTTTAAAATATTCTACAGAATATGTTTATATCTTAAAAAATAATAATTTTCCGGGATTTGTCGGTGAAAGAGTTAAGAAGCAAATAATTGTGATACAAAACAAGGAATGTGTCAGGAAGTGCATGATCTGGAATCTATCTACCATAATCTATCAGTACACCAGCACATTTGAGATGAGACTAGTATATCTTTAAGTAAAACTGCTTCTGTTTATTATCATGAAGTTATCCATGTCTGTGGCTCATGATACATGAGAGACAATAACTTTATTTAGTCTATCTATAGACTCAGGATAAACAAACCCTTTAATCGTCAAGATTTGTCAAGAAAATTAAAAAATTTGCTTATTTAATGTCTATTTGTAGACCAAGAAGACTTTTCAGTTTTAACTAGTTATTTCATTGATATAATTTAAAGAATACTTTTAAACAGCTTGGTAGCACTTAGTCTGTCCTGACGCTAGCTTGGTGTAAGTTTGAGTATGGATGCCAAAACACAGTTTGGGCCTTCTTTTTATACTTTTTCTGGCTGGCTACACCTGGCCATATGACCGGAATTGAGCTTTGTATTCGGGATAGACAAATTGTGACCGGAATTGCCTGTTTCTGTAGCGGGATTGCAAGAGTTGTAGCCGGGGATATGTCTTCTTCTTCTTTTCGCTGGTATCACACTTGGAGAGCCATTCTCAAGATGAAATCTGTGGTTTTCTGCAGTTCTTCCACAGGCCCATACAGCTTTTCAAGAAAAGAGGCTGACAAAGGCCAGATCTCTTCTCTCAGCAGCTGATACGTACTGCAAAATTGAAGTATGTGCTCTGTGGTCTGTTCTACTTCTCCACAAGGACAAGCGGGCGATGTCGTAAGGTGGAACCGCCTGTACATGTGTTGGTTTAGTCTGTTGTGTCCAGTTCTGAGACGAAAAATGATCACTTGCTCTGGCCTCGAGAGATGATGGTAGGCATCTTCTGATTGAGGTGTTCTATAGAGTAACTTGATGATAGTCTTCATCTCTGTATGGGTAACCATGTTTTCTGTCTGATTCTCTTCTGCACCCACCTTTGCCATCTTGTCTGCTTCCTCATTTCCTTGGACTCCACAGTGTGAGGGGGTCCACTGCAGTGCTATCCGAAAGCATTTGATGGTTTGTAGTGCTTCTTCAAGTTGTGGCAGCTTACCTTTGGTGATGGCCTCAATGACGGAGCGGGCATCAGATAAAGACAATCTGTGCAATAGGGTCTGCTATTCTGCTGATGGTATTAGCTGCATGAACCAGTGCTTCGACTTCAGCTCTGTAGTTTATGCAGTGTTTGCCCGTCGGTATTGCAGCTGACTCATGTTGTCCGTTTGGATACTGTATGTGCAGTCTGGCACCTCCGCTCCTAATTGCATCTTTGGCTGATCCATCTGTGTAGATCCTTATCCATGTCTCCTGAGGGTACATTTCTTCCAGCATGGCTAGGGTCAGGGCCTTCTTGCTCACATAACTGTGTTCATCTATGGTGCGAATAGCTATGCTCTCTAGTTTGTTTTCCCAGGGTGGAGGATCAAGGGTGTGGTTTGGGTCTTCTATTTGTGCTGGCAACATTTCTTGGTGTTTCCTTTGAAGTGTTTTTGTCTCTTTCACAAACCTTGATCTTTTAAGCCTTCCTGATGACAGCTGTGCTTGCCTGATCTTCGTCGGGTGGTTGCTGAATGATTTGAACTTTGCAGGTTGGATCAGTGCTTTGCATTCCCTTCCTTTGCTAAGTGGGGGGATGCCTGCTGTCTGCTCCATTTTTTCTATTGGTGTTGATCTCATTCCACCAGTGATGGATGCGCAGTGTCTGGTTTTGTACTCTGTCGAGGTTCTGTTGATGAGATTTAGCTGCTGTCATCCATGAGGTGTATCCATACTCAAGGTGTGGTCGTACGGCACCTAGGTAGATGGTCTTGAGGATCCTTTCATTGGCACCCCACTTTGTTCCTGCCAGCTTCCTCATGATGTTTAGCTTTGTTCTGGCCTTTGCCTCTGCATTCTGTATGTGCTCCTTCCATGTTAATCTTCTGTCGTAGGTGACTCCCAGGTATGTCTGCTGGTCCTCGTACTCGAGTGGAGTACCGCTCAGTGTCAGATTGCCAACCTTGGTTTTGGTGGACAGTGAGAATAGCATGGCTGATGATTTTTCTTTGTTGATGGTAATACACCAGCGATTGGCCCAAGCTGTAATTCTGTCCAAGGCGAGCTGCATTCTGTACGTGGCAGTCGTTGTGTACTCCTCGGTGCACCAGAGTACGAGGTCATCTGCATAGAGGGCTGCTTGGATCCCATTAGGCAGCTCTGCTACAATGTCATTAATGAAGAGTATGAACAGAGTTGGTGATAATGCCTTGTGGCACCCCTTGTCTCAGAAATACATTCTGTCCAGATTGTCCATCCACCAGCACCCTAGCTCTGCGATTGTGTAGGTACGACATAGTCCATCAGAACATGTTGCCACCGATGCCTGTGCGCCGGAGCTTCACGAGGAGGCCATCCTTCCACACCTTGTCAAATGCCTTCTGCAGATCGATAAAGGCAGCTAGCATCACCTTCTTGGCTTGAAAAGTGTCCTCTATGACCTGTGCAAGATGTGTTTGCTCTGTGCTCCTGTATCTTCTGAAACCGGCCTGCTCTGAAACTATAATGTTCTCCGACTCCAGGTACCACTGCAACCGCTGGTTGATGATGCGCTCCATGGTCTTGCATATGCAGCTTGTAAGACTGATAGGATGGTAGCTCAGCACTTTCGTCTTGTTCTTCCCTTTTTTCAGAATAAGAGTCATTCTGGCTTCCTTCCAGCACTGAGGAACCTCTCCATTGGACCAACTGAGATTAAAGATGTCTAGCAACTTGCGGAGAGATGCATTACCAAGGTGTTGGATCATTTCATTCGTAATGCCATCTGGCCCGGGAGATTTCTTCTTCTTCAATTGGTGGATAGCCTTCTTCAGTTCTGCTAAACTAATGTCAACTTTCATTGCATCATGAGTGTTGGTGTCTGTTCTTTCCTTTTGCTCCTTTCTAACCTCTTTGACGCATCCGTGGTATAGAAATGTTGCTTTCTTTTGCATATGCCTTCGCAAAGGCATCTGCAGCCATCTTTCCTGACAGTGTTTGTCCATCTTCTTCAAGAGTAATCTTCTCTCCCCCGACACCCTCATCATTCAGTGCTTTAGTCAGTCTCCATAGTTTTGTGGTGTCTCTCTAAATTAAACCCTGCCGTCTTTTCCCTCCAGCTTCTTCTTTTGGCCTCCAGCTTGGTCTTTAGATACCTGGCTTTAGTTTGTTGTAGCGTGAAGTGGTTTTCATGACAGGGATTACTCTCTGCATCTTCTCTGGCCTTGTCTAGTTTATCATGTGCTGCTTGCAGTTCTGTTGTCCAGTAGGGGCGGTAGTTTTTCCTGAACCCTCGAGGAATCGCTTCGTTGGCAGCCTTGAGGATACTTGAATTAAATTCCTTGACCACATTGTTAATGTTTCACCCTTCTACTGCTATATTTTGGGTAAGCTCACTGGAACGAATGCCAAACAGACTCCAATTTGCCTTTTTGTAGTTCCACCTTGGATGTTGAGGTGTACTTGTCGAAATACTTCCAGAAAGAGAGAGAAGGACTTGGCGGTGGTCGCTTCCTCCTAACTGCGATCCAACCACTCTACTGAGGTTTCTGTGAATGTCTTCTGTACAAAATGCCAAGTCCGGCGTTGTTGTCGAGTGCCACCGGCGCCAGTAGACGGTAGGCTGATCTGTGGGATCGTTGACAAGTAAAAGGTGCTTTTCATCTTGCCATGCCTCAATGTCTTCTCCTCGTTTATCAAGTGTTCTGTATCCCCAGCTCTGGGACTGGCTATTAAAGTCTCCCGCAATGAGGAAGTGGCAGTCCGGGACCTGGATTGTGTCAAGTGAGAGATTCTTGTCATTAGGGCAGTAATAATTGACAATGTCAATCACAGAGTTGCTGGTTGTTACCTTGATCTAGATATATTGTGCCTCTTCCATAAAGGTTTTGATCTGGCTGGCGTTCACGCTGTTTCGGACCAAGGTGATCACCCCGTCTTTCTTTCTTCCTCTTCGATCACACCGGAAAATCTGGTAACCTCTGATCTTAAATGGTTTTCCTTCTTGCAGGTGTGTCTCTTGGATGCGGCAGATATCAATGTTGTTTTCGTACAGGAACTGTTCGAGCTCTGATTTCTTGTTGGTAACCCCTTCTGCATTCCAGTGCATGATGTTGATACTGGGGTTCTCTTTGGGGTTGGTCTTCTCTTTCGGTTGGCCAGTAGCTCTCCATCCTCGTCCCCTGGCTCCACAAGACGAGTTGATGGGACCTCCAGTAGCTGAGGGTGGGCTCCTTCGAGGCATGGAGCCCGGCGCTGCACCTGCCTGGCGGATCCTCACAGGGCGAGCACCATTTTGGTTGATTCGATCTCCAGTGTCATTTCATTAGCGTTGTGCATAATGCTCGGGTTAGCCCCTCCAAATGTCACCCGATTGACACCCAGTGGGTTACACCCCTGCGCCACGTTGAGGCCGAGCATATAGTCTTAAACAGGGGCCCGGGGATATGTCTCTAGTCAGTTTTGCTAAGTGTGTAGCCGGTGGGGAGACTAGTGTAGCCGGTGTTTGAATGCAAATTCATTAGGTGTAGCCCATTTGTCTTTAAGGGTAGCAGGTAGGTGACTGTTGTGCTCACTTGTAACCGGAGAGGTGTAGCCTGTAGAGAATTTCTAAGTGTAGCCGGTGAGCTAAAATCAGTGGCAATCATGGGTCTGATAGGGATGTCTTATTTTGGCTTTTAAAAACTGTAAATCATGGATTTATCTTAGTTTTTGAAGGAGCAAATGGGCAGTAAGGCAAGAATTTTAAAGTATATATTGGCAGTGAATGTCTGTGGGAGGTTCATTCCAGTTGATACCAGACTAGACATTTTATGCCAAGTTTGGCTACATTCATCAGAGGATGTGTAAATTAGGTTTTATATAGTACCGTCGTGTTTGGACTGATGTTGAGAGGATTATTCAAAGATAATTAAGAATAAGTTTTTATTCTTACCTTGATCTTAATCTAGTTGATTAAGGATAAGATTGTTGGCGGACAGTTCATCCTTGTCCTCTTCTTTGTCAAGTGACAATGTGATGAAAGGGTTTTCCAGAAAGTTGTTTAGATCTTGCTGATAGTCATCCTCTAGGTTTGGGCCTGATACGCCACTGTCAGTGCTGTTGGCCTCAGAGTTGAAAACTATTGGGTGGGGGGGGGGGGGGGGGGCAGGACTAAACATGCTACTGTTTGGACTCTGCAGGTGTTGATACAGGCAAGGAATAATTTGAAGTTTTCCAATTCCTGACTGACTATTGGTTGAACAGTTACTCCTGTAGGCTTCAGTATTTAAGGGTGAAGGATCCCGTGATGGTCGTGCTCGTGGAGACGGAGTTGTTCTCTCAATTTGGACTTCAGCAATTCCTGCGGCTGTTATGATTTTATCGGCGACGCTGATTAATGTTTTCACTCGTGTTGGAAACAAGCCGTGTTTTTCTCAGGTCTTCAGTCTGGGTATAATGTAGGCTGCACGATTCGCAAAACCAAAACCATTTCTTTTCATGGATGACATATTTCTATCTTCTTCTCGAAGCCACACGACAAATGTCATCTATCTACTAACATGTATAAAATGTTCTAAACAATATGTAGGGGAAACCAAATCTGAATTCGAGATATGCATCAGGGATATAAAGAACAACAAAGACACCCATTGCCCAACAGTTTAATCTCAACAATCATGGGGCCACAGATCTCAAATACAGAATAATTGAAGTCATGCATCATGATCCAGACAGCACGGAAGCAACAGCTTTCCGCAAGGACCGTGAAAAATTCTGGATCCATCAACTATTGCATGGCTCCTATAGGCATCAATCATGCTGATTGGTAATCACCGTTGTTAGTAAAACAATTCATAATTTCACAAATGCTCTTCTCTTGGCCTGCAAATAGACATTCTTCAAGACCGCTCTTCTCTTGGCCTGCAAATAGACATTCTTCAAGACCGCTCTTCTCTTGGCCTGCAAATAGACATTCTTCAAGACCGCTCTTCTCTTGGCCTACAAATAGACATGTCATTCAAGACCGCTCTTCTCTTGGCCGGCAAATCAGACATTCTTCAGCAGAACCGCTACAGAATCCATCAACTTGGCCTAGACAAATAGACATTCATTCAATCAGACATATAGGGTCTTGATCTTGGTCTGCAAACCCACTAGACATTCTTCACGACCACTCTTCTCTTGGCCTACACGACTACCTAGACTATATACTCCAAGACTACGCTACACTATCTACAGACAATTGGCCTAAGACTAAATAGACATTCTTCACCAGAGAAGAGCTCTTCTCTTGGCCAAACATGGAGATGAAATAGACATTCTTCAGAGGACCGCTCTTCTCTTGGCCTACAAATAGACCATTCTTCAAGACCGCTCTTAACTCTTGGCACTGCAACATAGAATCATTCTTCAAGACCGCTCTTCTCTTGGCCCGCAAACCTCCGAAACAACAGAATTCCATTACCACAGACTTCGCTCTTCTCTTGGCCTACAAATAGACATTCTTCAAGACCGCTGGCCACAACTTCAAATCTTGGCCTGCAAATATCGGGCCACATTCTTCAAGCACCGCTCTTCTCTTGGCAACTGCAAATAGACATTCATTCAAGACACGCTCTAGTCTCTTGGCCTGCAAATAGACATTACTTCAAGACCGCTCTTCTCTTGGCCTACAAATGAGGAAAAAGTATAGCTTCAAGACCGCTCATTCTCTTGGCCCGCAAATAGACAATTGCTTCAAGACCGCTCTTCTCTTGGCCCGCAAATAGACAAACTGTCTTCAATAGTCACACCGCTCTAAGATACTACTTGGCCCGCAAATACAAAGACATTCTTGCCACACGACAAACGTCATCTATCTACTAACATGGCCCGCAAATAGACATTCTTCAAGACCGCTCTTCTCTTGGCCCGCAAATAGACATTCTTCAAGACAACGCTCTTCTCTTGGCCCGCAACAGTTTAGACATTCTTCAACAACCGCTCTTCTCTTGGCCACAGATCTCAAATACAGACATAATCTTCAAGTCACCGCATCATGATCTCTTGGCCCGGAAGCAAATAGACATTCTTCCGCAAGGACCGCTCTTCTCTTGGATCCCGCAACTATTAGACATTCTATCAAGACCGCATCAATCATGCTGATTGGTAATCACTGTTGTTAGTAATAGACATTCTTCAAGACCGCTCTTCTCTTGGCCTGCAAATAGACATTCTTCAAGACCGCTCTTCTCTTGGCCTGCAAATAGACATTCTTCAAGACCGCTCTTCTCTTGGCCCGCAAATAGACATTCTTCAAGACCGCTCTTCTCTTGGCCCGCAAATAGACATTCTTCAAGACCACTCTTCTCTTGGCCTACAAATAGACATTCTTCAAGACCGCTCTTCTCTTGGCCCGCAAATAGACATTCTTCAAGACCGCTCTTCTCTTGGCCCGCAAATAGACATTCTTCAAGACCGCTCTTCTCTTGGCCTACAAATAGACATTCTTCAAGACCGCTCTTCTCTTGGCCTGCAAATAGACATTCTTCAAGACCGCTCTTCTCTTGGCCTGCAAATAGACATGCTTCAAGACCGCTCTTCTCTTGGCCTGCAAATAGACATTCTTCAAGACCGCTCTTCTCTTGGCCTACAAATAGACATTCTTCAAGACCGCTCTTCTCTTGGCCTGCAAATAGACATTCTTCAAGACCGCTCTTCTCTTGGCCTGCAAATAGACATTCTTCAAGACCGCTCTTCTCTTGGCCTGCAAATAGACATTCTTCAAGACCGCTCTTCTCTTGGCCTGCAAATAGACATTCTTCAAGACCGCTCTTCTCTTGGCCTGCAAATAGACATTCTTCAAGACCGCTCTTCTCTTGGCCCGCAAATAGACATTCTTCAAGACCGCTCTTCTCTTGGCCTGCAAATAGACATTCTTCAAGGCCGCTCTTCTCTTGGCCTGCAAATAGACATTCTTCAAGACCGCTCTTCTCTTGGCCTGCAAATAGACATTCTTCAAGACCGCTCTTCTCTTGGCCTGCAAATAGACATTCTTCAAGACCGCTCTTCTCTTGGCCTGCAAATAGACATTCTTCAAGACCGCTCTTCTCTTGGCCTGCAAATAGACATTCTTCAAGACCGCTCTTCTCTTGGCCTGCAAATAGACATTCTTCAAGACCGCTCTTCTCTTGGCCTGCAAATAGACATTCTTCAAGACCGCTCTTCTCTTGGCCTGCAAATAGACATTCTTCAAGACCGCTCTTCTCTTGGCCTGCAAATAGACATTCTTCAAGACCACTGTAGAGGCTTTTTTTGTCCAGCTTGACCATTAAAGGGTTAACCAGATGAAGGCAGATAAATCATCGAATGTTTGCAAATTGTGTCATTGATTGATTTCCTGGATATTTCTGGATAACCTAGATACTATACAAAATATTTGTATCGTATTTAATGAATCCACGTATGTAGGAACTATACAGTTTAATTCATGATTGACTGAATAAGCATAAATAATTGTCTAATCCATTCATTACTTCATTCATGAATTATTCATGGTGTATATATATATTTTAAATCACGATGTTTTTCCTGCTACATTGTCAATGCGTGTTTATTTTAGAAATAGAAATGAGATTATGTAATACATTATTCAATTATAAGTAAGTGTGGTGCTCCCCATTGACCTCAGGAAAACTTGAATATTTTAAAACTAATTTTACTTCCCTACACAGGAACAGCTTCCAATCAAATTATTTTCAAAATATTAAACATGTTATTTGGTTATTTCATAAATTATAAACAATATCTTTTGTCATGTATATACCCTAAAGATTTGACTAAAGGATGCAGTTTTTTTGTCAAATTACATGTTCTAGGAAGGGGGGTGCGTCCTATAATCGAGAACATTCCGTGAGCACATTTTTGGGGCAAAATCTTTCTTAAAATGTCAAAGATTATACCATGAAAATTGAACTAAATGTTATGTTAGACAATTCACGCCACCTGACGACTATGTATAATGTATACTCTAAAAACACCAAGCGGAAGTGAAATTATTAAATTGGGGCGCCTAAATATTGCTTATTCTTTAATAAATAAAACCTATTACATCAAAATTAATCCAGAATTTGACATAAAATGGCGTCGAGAAAAGATACATGTATAAATCACATGATTTGCCTCCAAATGCAAAAGATCTTTATTCTAATTAGAGCGAGTACTCGGATCTAAATATTCTGGACTCGGAAATTGCTATATATCATCATTGCACGATAGGAGCTGAATGTTCCCGTACCCGTTTGATAACCAACTCCCATTAGCACATAAGATCACACAGCGCCTCCAAACGCAAAAGAGCCATTACATTCTGTTTTTGTTACGTGATTTCTATATTTTCAAGGAGACATTTTATGCCAAAATTAGATTGAGATTTTGATGTAATAAACGATCTTTATTGAAGATACACAATATTTATTAAATAATTTCGCTTCCACCATGATAATTTTTAGCCATACATTAAACATGGCGCTGAGTGATGTTAATTTTTTATACCAATTTTCGATTTTTTAAAGGTACATTTTTCTAAATTTAAGTGTCTTATACTTGAATACAAGTTTTTTGGACGGATTTTGGTCAAATTTGGGACAGCGTCCTATATTTGAGGGCGGCCTTTAGTCGAGAAATCACGGTAATGTTGAAATGCTTAATTCTCAATATACATGTTAGTTGTAAGTAGGCTAATGCGATTTTGGTTTGGGATATCATGGGCAAATTTTTTCTTTCAAATCATGATTTCTTTATTTATTGTTTTCAAGGTTATGGTATATAACATGAGCAATTTAAATCATTAGTGAAAATCAGAGTATTTCTTCGCATCGTTTTGATTATGTGACGCTTTATTAATAAGATTTGCCAATGTGTAATTTTGCATTTGTTTCACCAGAGACATAAAATTATTGTTTTTAGCCGAGTCCTTGCAAATAATGTTTGTTTAATGATTAAATTCTCATTTTGAGAAAAATGCAGTTTTAAGAGCATATGAAATTGTCTCGCAAGATTCTTATGATATGTTCACTTGCCTATTACATAGAAGACGGGTCACGTTGCTACATTTAAAGTGAGTACTCAGTTTGGACACTAATAAAAAGAAAACAAACTCACCCCCCCCCCCCCCCCCCCCCATCAATTTACGAGCTCATTGTGTGATTATTCAATTTTCATAATCGTGATTATTTTACAAAAAATAACCGTGATTTTTTATTATATCGTACAGCTTATTGTGGGCTAGGGTTGGGGGACTTGAACACAGTTTCTGTCTCATCTGCGAAGTAGGAAGCGAGACATAGGTATCACTTTTCCGACGACGGTAGCATCAACGTTAAAGTTTATGTTAATTTTTTTCAAATGACAATTTAATCACTAAAGAGTTATCAGATTTCCATAAAACCTTACAGATTTGTTCTATACAATGATTAGAACTACTCTGTAACAAAATGAAATTGATTTACTAAATTTTTTCGGATATTTACATAGTTTGGACTTCATTTATTTCTGGACTTTGTTTAAAAACTTAACCTTGTTTAAGTTTTTATCTCGCATTTTCACGAAGTTGAAAATAGAGATTTTGGGAGAGGGGGAAAAAATGTCGGCCTTGGCATCCAGACAGGTTAATCTTTTTAAAATGACATTTGTGGTTATCCAATATGAAAGAAGATTACACAGATGTGTTCTATGGGATGCTTAGGACTAGTCTGCATCAAAATTATATTGATTTTATAATTTTTTCCATACTTCTATCATGTTTGAACATAGAATATTTTATGTGTCAAGAGTTATCTTTCTTGGCTATGTTAAGGTTTTTTAAAACGACATTTTCACCCACAAGGGGGTTATCCGATTTAAAAAAAACTTCACAGATTTGTTCTATATGATGCTTATGACCAGTCCACGTCCAAAAGAAATCAACTTTCAAATTTTTTCCATTTTTTTTCGGCGTTTCAACTTTGACTATTTTAATGCTCATTTGCATGCAGTTTGTATCCTGGTTATGGTTCTTGGCTGTGTTAAGGGTTTTTTTCAAATGACATTTACACCTACAAGAGGGTGGGCGATTTGAATAAAACTTCACAGATTTGTTCTATACGATGCTTAGGACTAGTCCACATCAAAAGAAAATTGACTTTGACATTCTTTTTGGATTTTTTCACCATTTGAACTTTGATTATTTTAAGGCTGATTTGTATGCAGGTTATATAGCCAGCTATAGGTTTTTGCTGCGTTAAGTGTTTTTTAAACGACATTTACACCCACAAGGGGTCATGCGATTTGAATAAAACTTCACAGACGTGTTCTATGCGATGCTTAGGACTAGTCCACATCAAAAGGCAATTGACTTTGACATTTTTTTCTAGATTTTTTCATTGTTTGAATTCTGATTATTTTATGGCTGATTTGTATGCAGGTTATATATCCTGGTTATGATTCTTGACTGTGATAAAAAAAATTTTAAACGACATATGCACCCACAAGGGTTTATCGGATTGCAGTAAAACTTCACAGATTTGTTCTTTTCCATGCTTATAACTAGCTCACATCAAAAGGAAATTGATTTTCAAAATTCTTCCATATTTTTTGGGGTGTTTGGACTTTGATAATTTTAGGCCTGATTTGCATCCAGGGTTTATGTATTATGCTGTGGTTAAGTTTTTTTCAAATGACAATTTAATCAGCAAAGACTTGCTTTTGAAACTTGAAACCTTGGGGATGATTATACATATGGGCAAGGATGTGCATGACACTTGGAATTTTGTTCTGACACCCCGGGGCTGGGGCCAGGGGTCAAAAGGTCAAAATTTACCAGTAATCGATTGTAGTGCAACTCCTCATAGACCATTTCGGATAGAAACTTGAAACTTTGGGTATGATTGCACATATGGACAGGGGTGTGCATAACACCTTGTGCCCTGGGGGTGGGAAATGTCGGTCCAAAAGTTGTCATGTCGCATATTATTTTCAACCCAATGATAAGTAGTCTACAGTCCATGGAATTATTTTGATCTTGGGTCAAACTGAGGGTAGGGGGCGGGGTCAAAAGTGGGCACGAATCGATTGTAATGCAACTCCTAGACCATTTCAGATAGAAACTTGAAACGTTGGGGATGAGTGCACATATGGACAGAGATGTGCATGACACTTTTGGAATTTTGGTATGACCCCAGGGGCAGGGGTGGGGGAAATGGTGGGCAGAAAATAAATTTTAGCAAATGTGGTCATATCACATATCATTTTGAAGCTTGAAGTTAGTAGACTACAGTACAACAAATATTTTGTTCTTGAGTCAATCTGAGGGCAGTGGCCAGGGGTCAAATGGGCAGTCTAATTCTATATATGTACATGGCTAGAACATTGTTTTTTCGCAGATTATTTAGTCCTGGGCAGACCGGGTCCTGCGGCAGCCGGATCCTGCAGTAACTTAAAAATGTGAGATATTGGTATCTTCTGATACCTTTTGTTTAGAGTTATCAGGTTTCCATAAAATCCATAAGGGGTTATCCGATTTGAATAAAACTTTACAGATGATTAGAACTAGTCTGCATCAAAATGAAATTGATTTTCAGAATCTTTCCATACTTTTACTGCGTTTGAACTTATTTTACGGTCCATTTGTATCCAGGGTAAAAAATTTTCAAATGACAATTTATAAACAAGTGTGTATCTGATTTGATTAAAACCTCACAGATCCATTCTATGCGATGATCACATCTAGTCTGCGTGAAAGAGAAATAGACGTGGGGAAAATTTTGATAATTTAATCAGCAAAGACCTATCCAATTTAGATCAAATACTCTGATTTGCTCTATAGGCATCTTAAATGCAGTCTGCATCATATTAATGTACTGGATTTTGAAAATGTTTCTACTTTCTTTTCAGTTTCTGAATTTTGCTTATGTTTGAACCAAAATGCATTTCGGTCAGACTTGGTGTGCCAGGAGTCATTGTACTGCAGGCTGCTACCAGGCAATGAGGCTTTATGGTTCACTCTTAAAGCTATGCTTCCCCAAGGCTATGCTTTCCTGTTGGGTAATATCATGGGTATTTTGCCTCGACCAGTAGATTAAGCAGATCAATCATGTGACCTTGTTCCTATTAAAAAGATGACTTAGCTGATTAATTAGCCTCGTAAAAGAAACTGTGTGTGTGCATGCGTGCCAAGCTGTATCTAAAAAGCTGCTGATGCAATTTGGCTCAAATCTTAACACAACAAAAGATCTTAGGATGACAAGAGCACCGCTTATTACGTCGGTTTTTGGTGAATTTTAAGCTGTAGCAAATATGGAGAGATCTCGCCAAACAAAATTATGACACTTCGTGTGTACATAATGTCCACTACAAAACACCTTGAGATCTGGGACGGACAATAGATTTTTTATGAATTTTACACTTTTCATGGGTGGGCTGTGTGGATAACTCTGACAAATATGGACGGATCTCGCTGAAACAAAATCATAATACTTCGTCTCAACCTAACATGTCCTTTGAAACAAAAATTTCAAAAATAGATTAAAAGCTTTTTGAGATATGGCCTGCACACAAAATTTGTGACACGTTTTAAGCATTCCAGGGGAGAAGTCTCAGGGGAGATAACTCTCACAAATATGGATGCATCTAACACTTTGAACAGACAGACAGCCGGACAGGGCATGATGACTATAGCTCAGCTGCCTGGCAAGTCAGCTGAGCTAACAAGAAAGGTGCAATCATATGCTAGGATACCATAACTTTGGGCATGATCCCCCCAAAGTCTGGAAAACTGTTCTTGCTTGTTATTTACTGTTAATCAGAATGTGACAATCAGTCTCTGAACATTGGATAGATTGAGAGAAAATTGTATCTTGTCAAATTCTAGTCATGGATTTGTATTGTAATAAAACTGTCATATTTAATAAACTACATGCTAAATATTCAGTAATCTCAAGACTGGCCAAAAGACATTTACTGCAGTAGAGGCCAGAATATTAGCATATTCATAACAGAAATCCCAGTATCTGAATTTCAGAGCAACCAAATTTACTTATATTTTGAAATTGACTTTACTTAGTTATACTGCCCAGTGCAGCAAACCCAGTAGAATTATTTTCAAAATATTCAATGTATTTTAACTGTTGTAAAATAAATGATTCCGTGTTTTTGGGGTTAATAATACTGTATGATATTGTAAATAAGCTCTCTATTCTCCTAGCAATATATGCTGTTTATGTGTCTAACAGACTTATATAGAGGCATATACTTGCCCTTTAATGGTCAAAATCAGCCTCTGCAACGGTCTTGAGGCATGTCCACTTGCGGACCAAGATAAGACTCGAAATATTCACCACTGGAATGATTGGCTCAATAATTGAATTTGTCATTCCATTGGTAAATTTGCAAAAATAATCTGATCTTGGCCTGCAAATGGAAAACGGAGGAAAATTCCAATTTTCTTGAGAAAATTCTTTGTTTAGAAATCTTGATCATTAGTGGGTTAATGAATATATAACAGTATGTATTTACAATAATTGTTTGTGTGTGTGCGAGCGTGTGTGCGTGCGTGCGCGAGTTACTGCTTTGCTGAATAGTTTCCATTCTTGTCTAAACATAGCAAGGCATAAAATATTTTTGTGATAATCATAGTTAGGAATAGAGAAGAATGGAAGCATTATTCAGCATCTACATTCTAAGTGCAGTTTATGTAGCACTAACAAATATGACAACAATAACTGGCACACATACATGTTAGCAAACTTACAGTTCTCATGTCACATTAAATAAAGAACCTTTGCACGAGATGAGATGCATGTTGATCTCTGTTTAATTTACCCAACATGCAGCAATTCCTTGAGTATTATGTGTACAGGCCAGCATTTCTCAAACAAAAAGAACCCATCTGCACACGCAACTGGTCATTATGTCAGCTAACTGTGGAAGCATTGATTGATTTTAAAATGTACAAATTCACACGCCTAATGTAAAATCTTTGGCAATACATTCACCTTCCATCTCAGTGAAGTTAAGAAATTAATCAATTTGGTAATATAATTATTGATTCCCCCACCCATAAGCTTTAACAAATAATTGTGCATTATTTTTATAGTATTTACTATTTGTATATAGTTGTACAGTGTGTATTGTAGTTGTCTGAGGAATTCGAGATCGGATGATGGGTAAGGTCTCTGGTTCTAGTTAAAGGATAACTAACCTCATCTAATATGGCACTGATAAACTGTGCAGGTAATTTTAAGCTGCTTATCATGCCGCTAAAGAAAGATATTCAGGATTTAGTAGCTAAATGTTGGTACATGTCTACACCCTATAATGGGTGTCATGATTTACTTTTCAACCAATCAGAAAAAGCCTAATGTGTCTGCCTCAGTATATACGCTCAGTCGTAGGGGTGCCATCTATAGTTTGACAATGTGGTGTCAAAGCAACCATACAGGTAAGCTGTTCAACATTTACTCGATATTACAAAGCAGATAATTGTGATAAGGTAATGTGACAGAATATGAATGATATGGAATCTATAAAGCATAATCTATCTGCACTACAACATTTGAGATGTGATTAGCATCCCTTTAAAGTTAACGTATTACTGTGGTGATTAATTCTGATTATGATTATTATTAGCTCACCTCGCCAGAATGGCCAAGTGAGCTTATGCATGCCGACTGTCCGGAGTCCGTCAACCTTTGCTTAAAAACTACTCATTAACCGCTTGGCGGATTTCAAATTAATTTGAAATCGATGATCCTATGGGGGTACACTTTAGAACTTGTATACAGAATTTCGATTGGTCAATTTTTTCGGCGACCATCTTGAAATTTCCGAAAAATCACTACTCATTAACTGCTTGGGCAATCAAACTTAGCTGGGAGTATAGTACGCTGATATGGTTCAGAGCTTGTATACAGAATTTTGATTGGTCAATTCTTCTGGCGCCCATCTTGGATTTTCTGAAAATTTCTTGAAATCACTTAAAAGCCTACTCAGTAACCACTGGGAAGGTTTCAATCAAACTCGAATGGAAGAACCCTAGTGTAGTATGCTTCAGAACTTGTATACAGGATTTTAATTGGTCCATTTTTTTGGCCAGTCATCTTGAATTTTCCAAAAAATGGTGGGAAATCGTTTCGAGCGCTGCTCATTAAAGCGATGCTAATCTCATCTCGTATGTTATACTGCATCGATAGAATATGGTTTATAGATACCATATCATTCATATCCTGTCACATTCCCTGATCTGTATCGCAATTATCTGCTTTATACTATCGAGTAAGTGTTAAACAGTGTACGCCACCATTTTGTCTCTTCAAGCTATAGTGTGTGATGTCATGTAAGCGCCAATGCATTACATTCTTTATTATGTAATACTCATCCCGTTGAATATTCTGAAACTAATTTGACTAGATAGGCAGCAACAACGTCCAGTCAATTGGTTTCAAAATATTCAACACCTTACCTGTAGGATTGCTTTTATATAACATTGCCAAACTATAGCTGGCATTTCTATGACTGAGTGTATATACCGAGGCAGACACGTTCAGCTTTTTCTGATTGGTTGAAAAATAAATCATGACAGGCCAGAATAGGGTGGAGAAATGTACCAACATTTAACTACTAAAGCCGGAATAGCTTTCCTTAGCGCCTTGATAAAAAGCATAAAATTACCTGCATCGTTTATGAGTGGTGTGTTAGATCACCTGAATAGCTATCAAGAGATGGGATTAGTTATCCTTTAACTGCTTGAGCAGTTTCAACCAGACTTAGCTGGAAGGATACTAGGCTGGTAGGTTTCAGAACATGTATACAGAATTTTGATTGGTCAATTTTTCTGGTGGCCATCTTGGATTTTCTGAGAATTTCTGCAAATCAGTTAAAAGGCTACTAATCATTAACCGCTTGGCCGATTTCAACCAAACTCGGCTTGAAGAGCCCTAGGCTGATACGAGTTCAAGCAAACTCGACTGGAAGTAGCCGAAAGTGGTATGCTTTTGAGCTTGTATACAGAATTTTGATTGCTTATTTTGTTCGTTGGTCATCTTGAATTTTCTGAAAATGGCTGAAAATCATTTAAAATGCTACTCATTAATTGCTTGGCCGATTTCAACCAGACTGGCTGGAACACGCCTAGAGTGGTAGGCTTCAGAACTTGTATACAGAATTTTGATTGGCAAATTTTTCTGCCGCCCATCTTGGATTTTCTGAACATTTTGGGAAATCAGTTAAAAGGCTACTAATCATTAACCGCTTGGCCAATTTCAACCAAACTCAGATGCAAGAACCCTGGGCCGGTACGCTTCGGAACATGTATATAGAATTTTCATGGTTTGATTTTGATGGTAGCCAGGCATCTTGGATTTTCCGAAAGATGTGAATTCGTATAAAATGCAATTTCAACCAAATTTGGCTGGAAGGATATTATTATTGTAGGCTCTAGAAATTCTATTCAGAATTTTGATATGTCAATGTTTTGGCAGCCATCTCCGATTTTCTGAAAGTTTTCCGGATCCATTTAAGAACGGTACTCCTTCTATCAATAGCCCGATTTCAACAAAACTTGGGTGGAACGACAGGAGGCTTCAACATATTAAACGACTCTTGATTGATCAATTTTTTGGGTGGCCATCTTGGATTTTCTGAAAATCATCCATCATGTCTATTTAAATGCAAATGGTTTAAATGCCAATGGTCCAGGTGAGTGCCACAGGCCCATGGGAATCTTGTTTTGAAAGCATCAGTACTTACTGGTCATCAAACTCAATGGCAGATTTACACCCAACTGAATCTTAGTGTAGATCGAGTCCAGGATGCTAGGCTTTCAACCACATACAGAGGCACTCCACAGACCATGTCCCACCCACAAGACTTCTTCCAACTTTAGGACATTATTATCTACGGCAATAGTATCTAGATAGCGCTTCTAATAAGTCAGAACTTTGTATTGAAAGAAGCTTGCTTTGAACTGATGATCTGACTGTCATTCTCTAGATATTTACATCACTACTTGGTGAATATGATAGCTTTAAATAAACATTAAAGTGGTTGCTATATGGCATGGGCAATTATCTATTACGTCAGTATTTGGTTTTGTGCAGAATTATGGTACATATTTTTCTTATTGTAACATGACTGAAAGGTCCATATTCACAAGAGAATTCTTGAAAAAGCATGGTTAAAACTGTATACTTTTAGCGACTTAAATTGTGTAATGAAACAAAATAACTCTTAACATATGATCATTTCATTCAAGAAAATTAATATAATTTGTTTAGTTGTGAAGTTGAATTATTTACATTTATTATATACATTGAGATACACAATTTAAGCCTCGGAAAAGTATACAGTTTTAACCATTCTGGTGTGAATTTGGCCGTTTAATATTCAAATTGACCTCGTTTTCTGGCTGGTCATAAACTAAAATGATGAAAGATAAAATCTGATTTTCTTTATTATAAAAGTTTATTATACAAATTATATACATTACCGTAATAACAGATACTCACAACCAAATTTCTGAAAAATTGTATGCTTAACACGACTACCTCAAATTATAATTACAATGATTAATATAAAATTTATCAGAAATTTGCCAATTGTTTGTCTGGGGTTAATGACAGTAGTGTAGCTAGGGGTATCGAGGGTCACTCTCCCTGGACCAAACATCCTAAAAGTTGTGCCTAAATCATGTTCGTAACACTCAAGTTTCTGGGGTTCCAGACTTCTGATCTAATTGTGAATTGTTGTTTGAATTTATGTAGTCTAAAAGTTTGCCATGAGCCGCAAGCAGTCCTGTGCCAAATAATTGGATAGACTGACAATCCACATAGGCCCATCAGTCTATGCAAATATCTGGCAGAGAGCTGCTTGAGGCTCAGACCACATAATTTACGCTACCTGAAGGCGAAGAATATTAGACTATATCGTACTTTCTCGGTAGAATAACGTAATTGGTGGTGCGGGGTTGCTATTTTTGCCAAATTTGCCAGTAGATGGGGTATTTATTTGTGGGGTTGAAGGGGAGCTTTTTTTTTAGTGCTCACTCTTCATGACACTAAACCCTGGCTACACCACTGGATAATAATAGACATGAAGAAGAACATGTGTGTGAAAACATGTAAAGAAATAAATCTAGTCTGAAGACAACTTTTGACTTCTGTTTTCATTCTATACTCGACATGGATAAATGAATGGAGCATAAGGGTCCAAATATTACCGGTAATTCAGACATGTACAATCAATTAATATTTAAGCACGTTGTTTGACTACACAGTATCCATAGTGAAATACATGATTTATTCGAGAATTCTGCATAGTCAAATATCTCGTAAGTCCTCTTCTTTGTCAATAAGCATCAGAGCTCGGAGAAAATTCAATTACTAAGGAGAGTAGACAAGCCTGAATCAATGCATTTTGTGTTTAGCTCTGCATCATACACTATGCTTCAAGACTTGTTAATCATTAGAACTAAATTTGAACATAGTGACAATGAGTCGTCAGATAAAAATTGTTTGTGGCTAAGCAGGTCCAGAGATACAACCCCTGGAATAACAAACTCAGCAATCATACGGTTAACCAACCAAGTCCATGATGGATGCAAACAACATTTTCTGGCCTGGATGAAAGGCAGATCATACAGCTATTTAGACACTCAGTCTGTCACTCCTATTTAGCACACGGATTCCAAGGTTTTGATCAAATCTTGCATTCTGTTATTCAGCCATCAGAATTCTTCACTAGACTCTGCTTGAGGTTCATCCAAGAATTTCTTGGTTAAGTTAACTATATCATCTGAAACACAAAAAAGTACTTAAAATTATTTATTGTCATGTGATGTGTTTCTCACTTTGCAAGATGGTCTAGACCAGTGTAGCTTTATACTAAAGTTTTTTCCATTAAATAGAGACACTTGCACAAGATATTAGATGTCTGTTCATTTGTGTTCAATTTACCCAGCTGGCTCCATATTGTAACTGTTGAATGACATATTCCTTGAGTTTATTGTCTGTACAGGGCAGGATTTCTAAAGCAACAAGAGTTTTAGTGAAACAACATATGCCCGCAGGCATACTTGTTTGAGGAATGCTAAATGTGAACAGTTAGTCTTTGATAATTCTCTGAGATGGGGGGGGGCGACTTCTATTAGGTATACATTTGGAATCCACGGCAAAGAAAGTACTAAAATTACAATTACAACAAGACATTTTTTGATGAATTTTAATCTTTCAAGGGAGATAACTCTGGCAAATATGGGCAGATTTTGCCGAAACGAAATTATGACACTATCCCTAAAACATCTGCTGGAAAAAAAATTGTGAGTGTAGGTTCACCTCTTCGAGATCTGAACCGGACAAGAAAATTTTGAGCTTTTCAAGGGAGGTGAATCTGGTGAATATGGGCGGAGTTTGCTGAAACAAAATCACGACACGTCATCCCTGCTGGAAAAAAAATTGCGAGTGTACGTTCAGAACTCTTCGAGATATGGCCCGACCAAGAAGACCCATACTGACAATAAGAGTGCAGACATTTGACATCTTTGGGTCACTTTTAAACCACGTGTTACTAAACCTCCATCTAAGAGATCTTTGGATTGGCCTCGGGTTCTCAACACCAGTGTTGGCTTGAATTCGTTTGTGCGAGTTTAGCAGACTTTAATAACGATCGTGATAATGCAGGTTCTGGGCTACCTGGTATTGACAGAGTAAAGGCACATAACCTGGGCTATTAGGGTCGTTGGCATGATTATGGGGTCATAATTGAATCTATGTGACATCACAACAACAGTGTTTCAGAACTCGTAAATGAATTTTCGCTAAAATGTTATAATCATACCATGGCAACAACACAACACTAGTGTTGCAACCCCTTGCCGATCGTATTTAGATAGATAGTAGATACTATTAAGTATTGTTATGAAATAGCATCCCCAGGCCAAATTATGATTGGTCATGATGTTAGGGGTATAGCTGCAGCCACAGGATTTTGTAATGGTGCATATCTTGAAAATGTTATGGCAGTTGCTTGATGGAAAGCAGAAAACTCTTAACTTTTATTTAAAAGATCAGGGGTCGGTTGTGACATTTTTGGGTCTATTATCGATTTTACTCAAGAGCCAAGCCTCATCTATCAGACTTCCCTTCATCTTCGCGTTTATGATGACGAGTCGACGGCTTTGTGCAGTGCTTGGAGTTTATTTTAATTCTTTTGTTACTATGGGTTTATCAATCCTGACTCCATAGGCTGCCAAGTTTGCTGTCCAATTCACCTTTCCAGAGTACCCACCCATCATATGACGTCATAATGAACTGCGTGATGCGTGCAATGACATCATAATGAATGACGTCATGAATGATGTCGATAAGTACGTCACGAACGCATATTTGAAGACGGCCTATGCCTTGTTGTACAAATTGTTTGCTTTTACTATTTAATAAATATTCTGTTGAATATTTTGTAACTAATTTGACTGGGTGCTGTTGCTGCCATAGGCAGCAACAGCACCCAGTCAAATTAGTTACAAAATATTCAACAGCTTCCCTGTATAGTTTTCAGGAAATTGATAGCGAGGGCATTCGGGGATCGATCAATCCAAACACGGCGAGGTGTGGGTGGAGCTTAGCTAGTGATGGGCGGGGCATAGCTAAAAATGGAAAGGTCCATTGTGCTAAGGTATGAGGTAGGATAACTTAGAAGGAGAATGGACAGAGAAAGTGAGGCTTCCATTCTCTTAGTTGCGTATACTTTCCCTACATCAGACAGGTCCCCCATAGCCACCCCTCGATGACAGGATTGAGAGTTGAAAAACTTATTCTGATTGGCCGTTGCCATACTAATCGTTGCTAGGAAAGGGCATAAACTCTGGCTCCAGTGACTCTTGTGGGTTGGAGCGCTCCCTTGTGTTGATAGGTGCAAGGAAATAATTAAAGCTGTAGTTTTTCAAGGAGGTAGCTAAGGAATGATGTAGGGTAAGTTAGAAAGGCATAGAGGCATTTGTTAGCCAGCTCTTCCAACATAAACACGTACATGACATATTCACAGCAGTACATTCGACAGCCTGTATTTCAATACTATTCCAGCGCAACTGTCAACTTCCAGAATAAAATATGAGAAATATGTTATATAATTTGATAATAATTTGTGTCAAAGCTGTTGCTATCAATGGCAGCAACCGCATTCAGTCATATTATTATCAAAATAATTAGTGGACAATGCAAGTGCTACTTGCTAGAGCATACAGATTTTATACAAACTTGAATGAGTCATTGCTGTAACAGCTTTCAGGCTATATTCTAAAATAATCAGCATAGCTTCCAGTTGGAATTTGCTGCAGATTTAAAGATCAATTTCACTGTTACTGACTACGGTACCAACAACTTTGTCAATTTCTCATTCATAAAATTAACTGGCATTCAATATTGCGTAGAATGTGTATATATATTCCTAGATACACTTTCTGTGCATGAACGACATATTTATCAAAGCTAGCGCATATATTTTTCTGTTCAATCATTGAATTTCTAACGAATGCACAATAAGCCAAAGAAACGAACACGCGGTTTTTGCAAAATGCTAATCATTCATTCTTGGCGAGAAAGTGTGTCTAGACCTATGATCACTCTATCGAACTGTTAGCCACAGCTGGCCTTCAATATCGTATACGGTTGTTGCTGGCTTAGCAATCAACAACTTAGTCAAATTGCTCTTCAAATCCATAGCGAGTGTCGCCTGAAAATTATCATTATTTTATAATATATACACTGAAGGCTGTTGCAGCAACAATTTTCATTCAAATTTGTATTTAGTCTAGCAAGTAGTAATCGCATTACCTAGTTCTATTGAAAGCAACAATGTTCACGCAAATTTTTGTGAAAGTTTATAATAGATTTCTCATATTTTCTCCTGGAAACTAACAGACTTTCACTGAAAAGAACTGAAATACAGGCTGTCGAATGTACTGTCGTGAATACCTGCTTAAATGCCTGAACAGCTGGCTGACAAATGACCATTTGCGCCAGCATACACGTTCTTTTTCTTTGAGAAAGCCAGGCCTGAACAAATATGGCGTAGATACAAGGAATATAGAGTCAGGGCGTTTAACGCTGGGTAACAATGCCTGCTGGTTAGAATTGCATGCTGGGTAAATTGAACACGCATCAACAGGCATCTGATATCTAGTGCAAAAGTGTCCATATTTAATGGGACATGAGAACTTTAATGACTTTTTAGAGATTTTGGCCAGAATGTCACATAGAAGGCATCGCCAGTTTAGACGCTATAACCTAATTAATGCTGAACAGTCAATGATCAATGCATAACCACTATCACTAACACAACAGTTTTGTAACACAACAAAAATATTAAGCCACTCAATTCACTGTTTGCTATAAGTCACCTGACTTAGATATCTCAGAAAATTTTAACCTATTCATTCCCATGGCATGTGGGTTCCCTAGTAAACAAGGTTAGCAGAGATACATCCCTCCATTGGGTATTCTTGATAGTACCTCTTTAACTCTAAAGCAGTCATTACTCTAGGGAACCGGTTCCTCTATTCCTATTGAGTACATATAAACGATTCTGTGAGCATGCGCACTTATGCTACTATGCATGCAACCGAGTCCAAGCCGTCATTAATTAATTTTCTGTATTACAGGAAACATCTAATTTTATCTCAACAAATCCTATTCATTCCATAATCTTGTGGAGCTACATCCACATCTGATTTTTCATGAATGTCACAAAACTTAGTCTTTGTTGAACGTGGATATGAAACAGAATGTAAAGTTTTTGTGACTACAAAGAAAATGGCGTCAGCAATCGGCTTCGCGGTACAATTAATCAAGGTGAAGTCAAAATCTCTGATCCTATTTTAGCCACAGAGGCTCGTTCCTACATAAGGTATACTATATACCGGTTTGGAACATCTCTACTTAAGGTATCCTACATGACATATGTAACATACCGGTTGGGAAGTTCTTGGATCAATTAAGAGTTTTGACTAGGTACGTATTTCCGAGCGTCATTCTTTCCTACATAAGGTATACTACATACCGGTTTGGATCGAATCCTACATAACTATGTAACATACCGGTTGAGAAGTTATTGGATCTATTAAGAATGCGACAGTGGTGCAAACAGGCGTGGTGGACCAGATGAACATCACAACAATACACCATGATCATCCGCTGAAGAAAAGCGAGTGGTTTTTCTAAGGACCGTTACTAACCAACTAACATGAAACTCGCAATTACTTCATAATGATCAGTCATATCAGTCACATTACATTAAAGACAAGACCATCGTATTAATTTGCGATTCGGTCATCGCATTAAAATTTCCCATATCGGATACCCCTGGTATTGGCGCTGTTTTTGCAGGCTAATTTAACATTACTAGCAATGGGCCATGAAACCTTTTTACCTTTTATTTAATATCTTGCAAAAATCCCTCCAGATTTTATGTTCTCTAATACAGGGCGGGGTTACTCGATACAAGGTTTTTTTATGGCCTTAGTTTCATGGAAAATGTAAACATTGCATTGCTATGGGCTATCCTCTTTAGTGTGTAGTAAATTGGCAAATGTCAGACGACCTCGGAATGCCCGGATGTTCAAAATTACGATACTGATTTGGATCCTCGTAATCACATAACCCTCTTTTGTTAGATAGGCTATTAAGCCAGTGTCAGGTTATCAGGTTCACTTGATTTATAAATCTAGCGAGAAACTTGCGTTCACTTGATTTCTAAATCTAGCGAGAAAATATATCATATATATGACTGGTTATATTGTAATGTAAGTGACCCACATATAATGATCCAAAACAAAATGCGATGTTCAAGAAAAATTGCTTAACCGCCCGAGGTAGGCCGCTTCTAATGTTAGTGAGCTAGCCAGTGGCAAAGTAAATCTCCGTTTGGAGGCGCTGACGATAAGTGTAGATCGCATTCCCGAATTTCCGATTCCAGGATAACTCTATATCCGAGTACTCTCTCCAGATACCTCATTAAAATTTGCTTTAACCTGATCTGATCAGATATATCATGTGATTTATACATCACGTGATTTTGGTTTATATATTTTCAAGACTACATTTATGTCAAGTTAGGATTAATTTTGATGGAGTAAACAATCTTTATTAAAGGATACGCAATATTTAGGCTGTTCAATTTAATAATTTCACTTCTGCGAATGATGTTTTGAGGTACACATTAAGCATAGCCGCAAGGTGACAAGATTTGTGCAGGGGAAATTCAAAATCTAGAAGAAAACATCGTGACTAAGTTTTATCCTTGTATATAGTGCGCACTAATTTGTTAGAACGTGTAAACTGAGCATAAATGTGCAGCCTAGTTATGGGTTTATAAGTAAATACGCCACTCCCATCTTTGCTGGTACTCATTCAGATTCAACTTATTTCAGTTGCAACTTATGACTAATAACTTCGAAAGTTAAATGGTTAATATTTTGATAGTAAACACTACAAACTTTGATGGCCAAGTTTTACTATATCAGAGATGTTTGTCAATCTCAATATTTTAGTAGCAAGCATAGCCTTTGGATCAGGAAAGTTCTTGACTATCGGACCCTTTTATTAGCCCTAAGATGGGGGTTTTCCTACTTAATATATAATCTAATCTCTCACCATTTTGGAAATTCTTTCTGTGGGTACTTAACTCGGGCGAAATTGGATATAAAGAGCACGTACCCAGGCTATGAAGGATCATTCTATCGGCTCTCAATCGATTAATTGCTATAGTCAAATATAACATTCTGCTTGCAAATGGACTATTACTCATGGAAATCAGCTGAAAGTCTACCAGATGAGGGGGAGAACTAACCTACCGTAGTTAGAAAAATTTCCCTAAGGGGTGTGCAAACTGTGAAATGGTTTGTCTGAACATGTTGTTTCCACACCAACTCAAAACATTTGAAAATGGTTTAGATAGGCTTTGGCATAGTCAAGAGACAATGCATGACTACACTGTACACGCAACCCATGACCAGAAGTGACGGTACAGTCATGGAGATAAATGAAGAAAAGATGAGCATAAGGCCTTATTGTCCTGTACTCAGTATTATTATCTAGATTATAACTCTCAGTGTTTATGGTATAGCAATTGATTATAATTAAACTTCTGGTTTAGGTATGCCAAATCAATTCGCTTCCGTTGTTCTGCTGGTATTGTTTATGTTTCTAAATCACGTTTGACAATTTAAATGCCCTATTTCAGGGTCTCTATTTTAAAATTTGTAATTCTTCATTAGTTGTTCTTAGCGCATTGGCATTGAACCATCCAATTATCCTCATCCTTCGGAACCTTCTAGACCCATCTCTGTCTAGTGTCCTAACTTTTTTATGCTCTAGTTCACCCGTATACATTTTCGCATTTATCTAGGAATAATTTTATTTTTTCTTATGATCCTAGCAGTTCTTTTGTCGTTTTGGCTTCACAAGATTTCGTTTTGCTCCTGAATCTTTTCATGTATTAGTCTTCCTATCAGCCTCCATCTGTCGACCTGGTCTCTCAAAAAATTGGAATCAATCATCTTTCGATTCTCCTGATATCAATCTGCAAATCAGTGCGTCCATCTTTATTATTTTAATTGTGAATAGTGGTTTGCTATCTTTTAGTATCATATATGGCCTGATTTATTTTTCAGATAGTTTTTAACATCAGTCTTTCCTTTCTGTCAGTCAGTAGGACCCCTCACCATGATGAAGCATATTTATGTGTGAATGTAATCTTGTCACAATAATAAAGTTAGTCTACATAAGGTACCTCCTCTAATCCTTATTGTCTTATCAAGACTTGCAACGCTCCTTTCTCGAGTTCAGTAGAAATTTTGATCTTTTTTCTTTGACTAATGATATGTCTATTTCTGTTACTTTCATATGGAGCTGTTTTCTCTGCCTTCAGGCATTATTGAATAAATTCCTCACAGGGGCCTAACCAAGATGATTTGGTCATTGCCTTCTCATGGATTGTGGAATATGTTGGGTTTTTGGGGGTTTTTTCCTTTCAACCTTCCGTGTAGTTTCAGTCTTTTGTCCTTATCCTTCATTGATCTGGTGACAGGTTTGGTGGAGTTCTTTCATGTTTATTCATCTGATAAAGATATTAACAATTGGGCTCATATCATACTAGCTTTGTTTAAAATTAGATTTTGTAAAATAAGATTCTGCAGTTTTATTCTGGTCCTAGCTGTCATGCTTAAGAGCTTCTAGTCAATCTCTACTCTCTCAGGGGTGGGGATGGATATAGCTAGCCTCATGCATGTCATAGGTAGCAGATTTCCTACATATACGGTACAATCAACTTAGTCATTGAATCCTCCCCCTTTTTTCTATCAAATCATGTTAGTCGCCTGTGACATTAGTCCTGCTTCTGTTCCTGATCAATAAATTTCTGCTCTTTTCAAGTAGGATACAGTGGAGGAATGGGAGATTCCAAGGATTTTAAGTAGTATGAGGGGCTGGCAGATCATCTTTTTATAGTGTTTCAGCTCTTATCTTCAACTCACATATTTATCCTTTTTCCGACAACTTCCAGGAAAACTTTACACTACATGTTCTTATGATTTAATACTAATTCTGTTGCATATTTTGGAATTATATTGACTGGAACCCATGGCTGCTTTATTGCTGTTTGAGACAACGATGACTTACAGTCAAATCGTGTTATAATATACTACTCTTTTCCTAATATGTTGTCTCAGAAATGGAGTTCATCGATCAAAGGAATAACATGGACATGGAGTCATTTTGGCCAGTCATCACTGGTCTCATCAAGGATAAGGGACTGTTTTCTGATATTTCCATACATACAGAATTGATCCAAACTGGATCTGGGTTCTTTTAGTCACATCATGGCCAGCCTGGGATTCCTCTGGCTTGGAAGGTTCCTTAATTGTGTTAAAATTTGGGCTGAATGGAGTCAGTTTTGTGTACGAAGGTCAAGTCTGGTAATTCAGAATTTTGTCCTTCACCCCGACCGCATACACTGCATTTTCATTTGCTGGGTGTCATCGGTACCAATTCTCCAGTTTATCCATCTGCATGTCCTTTTTGATGTCTTGTTCTTAAGTGACGTCATCAAATCACCCAAGTTTTTCACTCCGGTCTTAGACAGGATAAAAGATTTAGAAAGAGTTGAGTATATTTCCATACCAATCCTTCATCATCATATATAAATTTGATCTGTTGCTGGGATTTTTTCCCATTAATATCATGTTGGACTCAATATCAAGCATGATGTATTTTCTTCTCCAGAATACATTGGTATGTTTAAGCTTCTTCCTCAGAGTTTCTTCAGTCTCGTGGCCAATTCGAAGATTCCTCAGCCATATCTTTTACGAGGCTTGTTTAAATTCATCATATGTTTGAACCCATAGTCTTCGGACAAATCCTTCCTTGGATCTTTTCTACTAAGAGTTTGGAGGAGGGAATCCCTACAGAATTTCCTCTCATTCTTGTGTCTATGGATTCAGATAAAGTAGTCTTATTCCCTCTTCCATACTCTGGAATATGGGAGAATGAAGAGATATTGTCTCTTTCACAAGCCACCTATCTGTTCATGCAGTCATTTCTGTAGTAGTAACTTTCATCAACAAGCGGGGCGGTTGAGGTTATCATATTTTGTCTGGAGTCTTGGTCCTCCTCCTCCTGCGGTGGAGATGTCAGGAAATCTATCAGCATCTTACAGTCCAGGTAGAATGATTTTCCTTGTAGCTCATTTATTACATGCCATTAAGTTTCTACTCAGTATAGCCTCAAGATCTGATGTTCATATTCTTCCTCGAGGCTAGGCTCTGGCGGTAGATGCTCTGGCCCAGTCATAGAGATCACATTTTGTTTAATTATCTTCAATTTAACTTTCTAGTGCCAATTATCTTTAAGAACTTTTGTCAGCGGTTTCTAGTGCAATTGTCTTTAAGAACTTTTGTCAGCTGAATGTATTAGCCCTTTAATCACTCCAGATTGGCCCAATGAGAGTTATTCAGTGGATCTTGTAGTCCTCTTTGTGAAAATCCTAAGTCGGCCCCATTTTGCGGATTTTCTATCTCATTTAACAGCAGCTTTCATTTCATCATTCCAAAAATCTTCAATATGTATATTTGGTATTTTCCAAGAGACCTGTTTTTTCAGAAATTGATTTTTTTAGTATTCTTAATCAATTCAAATCTATCTGTTATAGGAGAATTTACCACAGTATATTTAAGGTTTTCAAATGCTTGTAAGAACAACACATTATCACGACCGATTCTGCATCCCATCATCAAGTCATAGATTCATGGGATATTTTTGATGACTTAAATCTCTGTATGCTGGGATGGTGTTATTGTTTTCACTAGCATCTATCCTTCTTTATTTTCTAGAATCCGGTTCGAGAGTTATTAAGTATTTACATCATTTATCTATGGTACAGGTATTTTTAGGGTATAGTGCAAAGATAATTGCCTATAATAAATTCCTCTATTAACTCATGTCTTGGGTCCATCTGTTTAATTGTATAACTATGAAATCATTTTATTTCTACTAGCTGCCGCGTTTGTTAAATGGCGTTCTGATATTCATATTCTTTTTGTGAATGACCTTTTCTAGGTGGTAGGAGATCTGGCTACATTATTTGCCCTTGAAGAGATCTTATATATATAAAACCTAATTAATTGTTTTCAATCCTTTCCGAAAACTATACCAAATTTAAGATCTTTTTGAAACACCATTCAGATTACTTATGCAAATTTGTTTAGTAAGCGCGGATCTCATCAACTGGATTACAGACACCATTAATTGACACTAAAATGTATCTCCAGGAGACACTCAGTAAGTGTTAAGGAACACGATGTTCGTGGTATGACCTTCTTCACATTCTATGCAGATCTATCAGTGGACGACATTATGAAAGTTGCAGTATAAATGTCAGATTCTACATTATTTTTATCTGAAAGATGAGATTCAATTCACAATCTGACATTTCTAGTTTCGCCACTCTAACCTAGGCTCAATTGCCTAGATTCTTTAGTCAGCCGTCTTCTTCACCATATCGCGGCTGTTTTTAAATTCTCTTTGCTGAGATTTTCTAATTATCATTATTTTAGTGTATTTTGTTTAGACCATTTGTTTGTTCGTGCTCTTTCAGCACTTCAGCGATTTAGTTGGTTTTAGTATTTTTGGTGATTAACCTTTCATTCCTGATTTGCAATTTACCAACCCAGCTAGTACTTGGGCTCTGACCAATTCTATGGTTTAGCAAACAGTGAATTGAGTTGTTTAGTATTTTTGTTGTGTTACAAAACGACCCAGACGTATATACTGGTCTGGCGTTTTGTCAGCTTACTAGAATACTTACCACTCAATTCAGTCGGCCACCCCATGTCGTTAAATTGCAAATCATTATTAAATTTTGTGGAATTAATTAATGACGGCTTGGACAAGGTCGCATGCATAGTAGCATAAGTGTATGTTCACAGACTCGTTTATAGGTACTCTATAGGAATAGAGGAGCCGGTTCCCTAGAGCAATGACTGCTTTAGAGTTAAAGAGATACTATCAAGAATACCCAATGGAGGGATGTATCTCTGCTAACCTTGTTTACTAGGGAACTCACACACCATGGGAATGAATGTTAAAATTTTCTGAGATATCTAAGTCAGGTGAGCGGTAAGTATTTTAGTAAGCTAACAAAACGCCAGACCCGTCTATACATCTGGGTCGTTCTGTGCCACTATAAAAACTTTCACTCAGTACAGAAAGGTATGAGTTAGCCAGCAGATGTGTTACTCAAACATTTGACAAGTAAGCGCTACACAACACAGCAATATGCAAGAACTGTGTATTACTTAGCAGCCACACACTCACGCTAACACCTACAGGCTGACTCCATGCTCTATGTACTGAGCAAATACCTTTATGTGAGAAGAATGGTTTTATTTAAAGTAACAATACCTGTACTCATAAGTTACCTAAAATGACAATTTATTAATAGCACTATGTTACTGATAGGGGTTAAACAATAAAACTGCTTCTTTTAGCATGAGGATTTCAGCTTTAAACAAATCTGCATACGCCTTTGTCCCTAATCACATTTAAAAATGTTTTTTATCAGATTGCTTTGGCGGTTCTAGAATCTGTTTTTGTGAAAAAATAGATCATGCAACATGACCACCACACAAATTGGCCATCTAGATTCGCTTGAACAGACTTTGCTCCACTATTGCCCTAGGTACTGTTTCTTTAGGTTCAAGGCAATGGTGAGAGCGGATCTGTCGCTCAAGTATCTAGCGTCATTAAATATGCCACATGTTAACTGAAGTCAGCATCAAAATGACCTAGCTCTATCACAAACATCGAAAATTCTGTCACGAAAGTGTATGAATTGTATGTCTTAACGGAGCTAGAAATAAACAGGGAAATGGATCCCGCTACTGGCCAAGGCATTTCGTAAATTGTTGCGATTTTTATGAGGTTTGTAAATTTATATCAAGGCGTCATGTTCTGGAAGTCAGATTCTGTACAGATTTTAAGGTTTTTCCGGAGTAATATCTCAACTGAGGTCTTGTCACAGTGTATTAATGTTAACCATTTAACACTTAAATCTGTTCAAGAAAATTTCAATGTTTCCATTCAAAAGGTCCATTTGTAACCCAAAAGAACACTATCTTTGACAATTTACCACTGGAATGACTGGCTCGGTTATCGGGCCAGTCATTCTAGTGGTATAATTTAAAAAATAGTCTTCTCTTGGTCTGCAAATAGCATTTCCCAAGATCATTACAGAAGCCGTTTTTTAGGTTAATATATAGTCAAACCTGTCTTAAGAGACCAGCTAAGGGAGAATCAAAATATGGTAGCTTAAAGCAGGTGGTCTCTTAATGGAGGTTCAAATGTATTGTTTAATACCTCTTGTGTAGGATATTTTTGTACATTTATCAATAGAATTTACACAAATAGCTTTCTGTTGGTCTGCAAATGAAGATTTCTCAGGACCACCGCAAAGATCATTCTGAGCTGCTCGGTGATTAAATGAACAAGAAAATAAAAACTTTTGCTTATCAGTGTTCATTTGAGAATCTTTAAAATTTACCACTGGAAGAAATAGTCTTCTCTTCGCCTACAAATAGACGATCCTGAAGACAACTGCAGAGGCTGTTTAGGCTGACTGAAACACTATTACAGGGTTAAGTTACCATAACAGCGGGTAATTGGATTTGGGAATTGAAAAGGTGGTCTCTTAAGGCAGGTGGTTGCTTAATACAAGTGATTTTTATAGCAGGTTTGACTGTACTAAATTTAACAAAGACATTGATCCATTGAATTTCCAGTGTCTCAAAATTTTACAAGTCATGTATACAGGTAAACGATAAGCATCAACAGCACCCAGTCAGATTAGTTGAAATTACTTTCAAAATAATCAACAGATTATTCCTACATCATAACGAGTCAGACTTTGGACATTAACTATCTGATTGCTGCAAGCTTCAAGACGAGAATTTTAAATTTCAATGGGTAATAACTCTGTACCTGCTGAATATTTTGAAAACAATTGGACTGAATTTTGGTGACTTAGCCAACAACAACTTTCAGTCAAATTGTTTTCAAAACATTAAGCATATCTAGAGTTCAACCTCATGGAAAATGTAGTGTATAATTTCAGCAGGCAGACAGTGTCTTTGTTTTCCTCTGAAAGGTGGCTGTGAAGATAGATTTCTATGTGATACTTACTAGCTATTATAGTCGTTACCATTGTGCTATTCTCACCCTCTCCTAGACGATCGTAGCGAAGAGAGCCCATTACCATCAGACGATCGCTAAACAAGAAAAATTAAAAACGTGCTGAACAATCACATCACAAACCATTTTCATTGCATAAAAGCTTATCATCCATAGCATAACGTTTATTAAGCCATCACATTATATTTTACATGTCAAGTTTGACCGGCTAAAATTAGTCAGTTAAATTGTTTACTGGATATGCTGGACAATTAACTTTAGTTAGTTGGTACTCGATTCCTCATTGAATTATTTCAGAAAATTTCGAGCCAGGTACCCGTCTCGATTAACCCTTTCCGTTGTCTGTTTAGATGGCCTACAAAAATGGGATATTTTTGTCTGTTAAGACGTCAAAAAGTGTGCAGAGGATATAAAGTGGATATGAAATGGGCCCTGGGAACACTGACATACAATAGGAAAGTATAAATTCATCAAACCTAAGTTACTTACTGAAATATTTACACTTTATACACTTATTCATCGCAAATGAAGCCTATCCACCATTTTGAATTTTACAGCAATTTCGTACTAACCATTTGCGACAGAGCTCAGATGACGTCGACTATAGTTAACTAACTATTTCAAGTTCCACTGGGATTTAGCTAACTATAGTTAAACAGAGTCAGCCAGTCAAACCTGACCAAGGTTGCAGGCTAGCAATGTAAGTTATAACAATGTATTACAATACTCACACTGCCGCTTACTTTAAGCAAAAGTGAATGGTTACCTACTTACTGGACATGTTGCCTAGTAGAGAAGACGCTTGTGAAATGTACTACTAGTCATGAAATATTACTATACATTTTCAATGAAACACTTGACAAATTCAAGAGATCAATCAACAAGTTGAGTGTGATATAGTTACAACATAGACACCTTTGTCAAACATTTGACAGAAAGACTGACTGACATAAACTAGTTGCGAGTCGCAATGAACCGTCTCGTTTTTAGCTATACCCCATCCATCTCTAGGTAAGCTCCACCCACACCTTGCTCATGTTGGGATCGATCGATCTCTGAACTCCCTGACTATCAATTTCCAGAAAACTATACAGGTAAGCTGTTGAATATTTTGAAACTAATTTGACTGGGCGCTGTTGCTATTACAACATTATTGCTGCCATGGCAGCAACAGATTCCAGTCAAATTAGTTTCAAAATATTCAACAGCATGTTTATTAAATAGTAGAGACATACAATTCTTACAATGTGTCGGACTATTAAAAGTTAAAGACAGGCCTAATAGAAATGTGTATGTAGCCGAGTATGATGTCAAATCATACGCATAGGTACATGCAGAGACTGTTTCCATTCAATAACTTAACTAATGGAGTACAGAATCATAAACGCAAATAGAACAGTATCCTCCATAAGGAATGTGAATCTTTCTAGCTCCATCAGCTGCATCCGATGGATCAGCTCGGCAACAACCTCCCTGACTAGATATTTTAACATATAGACACATTTCCACCGATGTTCAGTGAATTCTAAAAATCATGTCACAACGACCTGCATTGATATGGTAGTACATGTATTATTAGGATGCATTGGCCCATACATCAAGCTTTCTTACTGTATACCAAAAGTACACAAACGACAGCCAGTACAAGATTTCTATGTTGGTCGGTGACATGTTCGCAGATGTTCAATGAATTGTTAAAAATGTCGACCCCCACTGGCTTTCGTGACAATTGCTTGGCACTCCCTCAGGGGTCACTCTGGACAGGCTTGAAAGCAAACTAATTATGTGTAACCGACATAATCACACTTCTACAGTATACATTTAATGCTAAGCAAGAATTATGACTGACCCTTTACGTATGTTCACTGCTACAAAATCACGCAAGTTTTGACGAAAAACACTTATCCTGTGCCAATCAACCCGTGACACCATCTGACCTAGAAAAGAAATGTATGGCATTTATCCTACTGAACCATAGACTACTTTAGCCTATCTACTGGGCCTGAGAGTTACAATTAGAGCAGCATACAACCAGGGCCAATAAGGAATACATCGACACTACAGTTACTCCTTAACAACATGATACTACAATATGAAATATAAACAACGTTATTGCATAGAGTGTTTGTTGTTCTTTTTGATGACAATTCTAGATTAGAAAAACTGCGCTGTTTTAACCATTTTAATCAAAGATAAATAATGTATCTCACACTCATATTGAGACATGCATCTGATACATGGCTAAACTCTGGCTTAGATGAGTGACGCTATCCATAACCTGTTCACTGATAAATCCCTGAAAAAGTAAATGTGTTGAAGAATATTTGAAAATTAATTTGACTGGAAGCCATTGCTGCCTCAAGCAGCAGCAGCAGCTTCCAGTCAAATTAATTTCAAAATATTCCGCAGTTTTCCCGTATGGTTGCCTTGAAAATGAGATATGGGAAATTCAACGATGACCAGATTAATTGGTTAGATCAATTTGCTGCTTAAATTATGATCATGGCTAAAATTTAATGCCAAAGAACAAAATCATAAATGTGCTGAGTCAATAATCAGTATGTGTTGTTCGATCAACACATACTGATTGTGTGGTATCAGTACCACAAGGTTTAAAATTTTTTTAATGTTATCTGATCCAATAAATGGACACATGGACAAGCGCAGCTAATTGCATGCGCTAATGTTGCTTACCTTCAGCATTTGCAAAGGAATAATTAGTTGCGAGTGGGAAGATAATGACAGGATGTGAAAATGATCCTCGTGTCTCTGAGTCACGTCCAACTCTCCCCAACAAAGTCACCTGGTTTACACCTGCAGCAGAGAAGACAGCAAAGCTAAGCTTGAGAAGAAAACATGGCAGTTAGTTGTAAAAATATCTAAATGCTGAAATTTAATGAGGGACGAGTAGAAACTTTAAAGCTTTATAAAATTAAACTTCTTTCAGTTAACTCACTCACCCCTGAAATCACATTCAAGGCAATTATACAGTTGAACAGAAATCAGTGTGGGCATTCTGACTTCAGTCTCGATGCGAGACCAGCGTTCCATACTCACTGTGAATGTGCTTTCTGTGGTTTGGTATGAAAATGTTAAAACTCAATAAATCACATGTACCACAACCTGGAAAATTTCATTGACAATATTAAGGATTTTAACATTTACTTTTAAGTAAATGAATGATACAACAATTTATTCTGGGTACTCGAGCTCATCCGTATCCATTTTACCAATGAATTCCCCAAATATCATTTTCAATGCTACCATACAGAAAAACAGTTGAATATTTTGAGACTAATTTGATTGGAAGCCGTTGTTGCCTTAGGCAGCAACAGCTTCCAGTCAAATAAATTTCAAAATATTCATTACTGATCTTCGTCATAAAACAAAAATGAAATTGTATTGAATATACACCTGTGCAAAAGTTAAGCACCACCCTATATTTACGCACATGCGAGGGTATATTCATGTGCTATGAAGAAAGCAATAGCATAAACATTTATGTACCCATCCATCTTAGCGCAAGAGGTAATAATGCAACTAGAGGAATGCTGATTATGATGGTGGGGAAACACTGTATGTTTTTGTTTGAACTTGAAAACGAGGCCTGAATATGGTTACGTTGACACAACTGACAACTATTGCCCTACAGTTGACACACGTGGCTAGATTGTCATTAATGGTGTCTGAAAACGAAGTTTAACATCTGTGCACGAGTTTGAGACTGTCATTATTAATACCGGGTATATCCACCTTGTGCCTGGATGACGGCCTGGACACGACGTCTCATGCTGGTCACCAACCGACTGATACGCCATTGTGGTATTCGTTGCCATTCAAGATGGAGTGCGTCTGTTAATTCCTGTAGGTTCTGCACAGGAGGATCCCTCCTTCTCACCATGTTTCCCAGAATGTCCCAGATATGCTCAATAGGGTTCATGTCAGGGCTCCTTGCTGGCCATGGTAGGGTTTCGATGGCATTCTGGCGGAGGTATTCATGCACAGCTCTAGCACGATGTGGTCGGGCGTTTTCATCCATGAATATAGGGTGGGTTCCAGGTGCATGATTTACAAAATGAGGGACCACAACTCTATCCAGTATGGAATCTTGATATCTTTGTCCATTTAGTGTTCCAGGTACAGTCAACAGATCCAGCTTACAATCAAATGAGATGCACCCCCATATCATAACGGAACCTCCACCAAATGGAACTTCTTCCATGATGTTACGTTGGTCGTACGCCGTGCGTCTGGACCTCCATACACGAGTTCGACCATCTGTGGCATGAAGCAGGAACCGACTTTCATCGGACCAGTGTACCCGTCTCCAGGATCTCATGTTCCAGTGTCTTCTTTCGTTGCACCACCTCAGACGCTCCTCTTTGTGGTGTGCAGTGAGGAGAGGACGTCTGACAGGTCTCCTAGCTTTCATGCCAGCAGCATACAGTCTCCTTTTGACGGTAGACATTGACACTCTATTGCGCGTTTCCCATTGCTGGCTGAGCACTCTGCTGTTGGTGAATGGAGATCTCCTAACAAGGCGTACTAGGGCTCGATCATCACGGGCAGTAGTCTTCTTCGGTCTTCCAGATCTAGGCCTGTCCTTCACCTCGTTAGTTTGCCCATGTTTTGCAATCAAACGACTGATTACAGTATGGTTAATGTTCAGCTGTCTGCCTATGATTTGCCATTTCACACGATCACTTAACCTTCGTCTTGCCATAGCAGTTCACAATCAAGAGCTAATTCTCTCTGTACAAATAAACCACGGTCATGAACACAAAATTCCTAATCTTGTCGCCTAAATCTGTATGTAATGTTCTACACCTCAAACTGGACTTTTACATAACTGAACACGTGTGCTGTTTCCCGCCACGCACGGACATCAAGCGGCGTGAAGTCATGCATGCATGTGCATTTCGTACTTGGAATTATGTCAGCTAACGCGGGGACAAAAAGTATGGCAGCCTAGTTGTACCATCATGTTTCTACGTTCTATTGTTTTTGCTGGTGCTTAACTTTTGCACAGGTGTATACATATTCAAATTAGTTTTCCTTCAAATTTTTGGATCTATGTAAGATTAGCGGTACCACAAGGGAAACATTACTAAGGATAGCCATACCAAGATAGTACAACTGATTACTTACTCTTCTCCGATCGTCTCTGAGGCAGTTCTGTTGAATCCGCTGAAAAGCTATCATCTGACCAACCACTGGACAGTCTCTGCTGACACAGATTACCTACTGACCGACTGTTCTGAAAGCAGAGAGAAACCCTAGATGACACTGAATATTAACATTATATTGAAGTAAAGCCATTATGATGGGGGGGGGGGGGGGGAGGGGGGGATATGGATATATATGTGATCCCTCATCCAACATGGTGAAGGTTCCATGGTGTGAAGTAGATGGATCCAGTATGCTTTTTTCTCCTGGTGGGAGTAGGAGCTACAATACCCCATTATAGCGAAAACAATGATGTACAAAGAAAGCTATTCATTACCTTGGATTGATAGGGTGAAGGCTTGAGTGCAGTACACCTTATAAATAAGTTACAATGTTTCAAAACCACAACAATCTTTAACACGGTGTAAGAATTGTTCTGTTGAATATTTTGAACATAATTGGATTGGAAGACATTGCTGCCCTAGGCGTCTTCCAATCCCATTATGTTCAAAACATTCAACAGTATGTTTTTATTTTTTTGGGAGCGTGTTATTTCTGAGCTGTACTGTAATACTGGAGTCATGTAATCATTTCATCCAGAAAGATTAGACCTGATGAGTTTCTTTCAATGCAGAGGAAGGTATCAATTATCGGCATACAGGGTATATACAAGCTGGGTATACCCTAAGATACCTGTAATCATGCATGCACAGCCGCTACTCCTGGGGAAACACCTCCAATGATGAGTATCCAAGGTAACCTATGGCTTATAGATGCCAAGCACTAACTCAGTTCTAGGCATTCCACTTTGCTATCAACATGAAATGTATCCTTCCATATACTACAAGCTAATTATATTGAGGTAGTGCTCAGTATATCATGGATATAGCTTAACCCTTTAATACTTAAATTTCTTCAATGAAATTTCAATATTCTCATAGCAAATGTCCATTTGCAGATCAAGAGATTAGTTTTGAAAATTTATCACTAGAATGACTGGCTCAGTTATCAAGCCAGTCATTCCAGTGGTTAATTTTCAAAAATAGTCTTCTCTTGGTCCGCAAACGGACATTTCTTAAGACCCCTGCAGAAGCCGTTTTTGGCTGATATGAGTGTTAAAGAGTTAATATATCAATATAGACCAGTGGCAATATGGCCAGATTTAGGAGTGGCTCTGTCATGCCTGTCAAAACACATTGAGTTCTCAAAGTAAATGCTCAGCCATACTTTAGACTTTCCAGAGAATTATTGAGCGGGAGAAATAATTTTTGTTTTAAGTTGAACAAATAAAATGAAATCTGGGAGTTCTTTTTTCACGCATGTACTAGTTTGACAGCTAGGCTACCTGCCTATTAGGGGCAGGTTTAATTTTAATTCTGTGTTGAATTGAACCAATTAGATATATTAGCATATCGCAGAGTATTTGTAGTTATAAGGATCAACTCTCTTGTGAAAAAAGAAATCCCAGTGATATATACTAATATATCTAACTGGCTCAATTCAACTAGCATATCGCAGAGTATTTGTATTTATAAGTATCAACTCTCTTGTGAAAAAGGAAATCCCAATGATATATACTAATATATCTAACTGGCTCAACTCAACATAGAATTAAAATTAAACCTGCCCCTAATAGGCAGGTAGTCTAGCTGTCAACTGGCATATGCACAAGCCACGAAGTCTTACAAGGGAGATAAATCTGGGGAATATTGACAGATTTTACTGAAAGCGAATCAAAAAAGCATCCGCTTTTGTTTCTACGAGAATTGATAAATAGCCAGATGTACTATTATGATAATGTCTATTATCTAGTGTAGCTCAAAATAAACAATTAAAACTCTGCACTCTCCTGGTCCTGCCCATACTGTGTCTGGGAATTATCATAAGCATCCAAGTACCAAGTCAATTCCCAACTACAGTCAGATTTGTCTTATATTTGTCTTGACAAACAGCAAAAGCAGCTCAGCCTCACCTCAGCGGGGCGTCTGAGGCAGGCCATAGTACATCTGGTAAGTATTATAAAATCTTGTAGAAACAAAAGCGGATGCTTTTTTTATTCTACTTCGAATAATACTTACCAGATGTACTATTATGATAAACTCCGGATTCTGACAGCCAAGAAACTCTGGTGGGAGGTGAGGCTCAAAACAGCTCTCATCTACCATGCGACAGAGGTTGTGAAGAGACTGAGAGCCCCCGCATACATTTGGGTTTCGCCATCTGACTCATAGAGTGCTAAACTTCCATGGTCTAGACCGCCCCCCCCCCCCACCCCCCTCATTTGTCAGCACAAATTCCAGAGGGCTGTCAAAAAGGGAGGCAACACCCACCAGACCCGTGTCAGCCCCAAGTCTCGGCTAGAGCAGTTCAGGACAGTGCAAAGAAGCTACTACAACTTCTAATTTTGGAAAAAAATATCAGTATTTTGATTAGATTTTCAAATTTGAATGAGTCTATTGTATGTTGCAATAAATAAGATACTCTTGAACCAGACTTTTGACATAATCAGTCTCGGAATTCAACTGTAAGTAAATTAATATTAGTCACTTAAACTAAGAAAACACTCACCATTCTGAGCGCCTGGTGTTTCTTGATCATCGCAGAATCTTTGCCAAATCACAGTCCATATTCATCACAAGTGTCAGTGCCTGTGGAAGAACCCTACGATATATGTGATAAGAGTGGTTGGACGTGGCTTTAACTGAGATTCGACAAATTGGCGACGGCTACCGGAATAAGTGCGCTGGAGATATCGCGACGGTAGAAATCAGTAACTGACGACTCGGCATGCCATTGTGCTACAGACATCACCTCCTCTAAAGAGACACCCGTATAAAGGGTCGATGATGCTGCTAGTGCTCGGAATTGATGGACGTTCGCACGATCAATCTGCTTTCCTGTTGTGATTTTATGCGACATCTAAATAGCATCGACTATCCAACAAGAAATAGTGTCTTTTGAGGCGCGAAGATGAGGAGCTTTGAGACATAACCATATAGATTTCGGGTCATCTCTCCACTCCTCAGTACGTTTCTTATACATCTTCAGACATCCGACAGGACACTAAGCAGAAGAGCTTGGGTCATGTCTAACTAAACTTGGCAAATTGATCGGCTGTCCTGGATACTTAAGTGACTGATTCTTTGCCAGGAAACAAAGATGTGGTAATAGTCTTAAACCTTCACCCGTAATGATAAAATGGTCTTATTCCGCAGAAGGCGCATAAATTTTGCTTCTCCTCACCGACGCAGCTGCAACCAAAAAGACTGACTTAATAGTCAACAGTTTAATATCTATGGATCTAATTGGTTCAAAGGGAGCATGCCCTAGAACCTGTAGAACAAGCGATAGATTCCATGCTGGGATAGGAATTGGCTTTCTCCTTCGATCAATACTTACCATTATATTACTCTTGATAATACAAGCTAGCTTGCTAGCTGCTCTAGGAATCTAGATTTAGAAAGCTTTACCGGCTCCTGGAACAGGGTACCCGGTTCCCAACAACAGGGTATTTCTGAAAAGGAAATGACATTGGAATATGAAGATATGCGTCCTTCAGAGCTATCAATACTGCCAACACGCCTTTTCTCAGCCCTGTCATCACCGCTGCCAGCCTCCATCTGAAATTTTGGTGAACGAATGAATTTATTCAGTGCTTTGAGATTGAGAATCGGTCTCCAACCTCTGGTGTGTTTCGGAACGAGGAAAATTATCGAATAGAAGCCCAGGGAGGACTGATTGCGGACTAAATGAATCGCATTCTTTCACTGAAGATCTAGCAAATGAGATCTAGATGATCGGATTCCCTTGGAACGGGAGTCCATATGGGAGTCACGGTTAATGGAACTAACAATTGACGGATGAGCCAGACCAGTTCGTAGCCATTTCTTAGCCAATGACAGACTAAACAATCTTGCATGACCTGTTCCCATTGGCTTGAGGACAGCTGAAGTCGGCCTCAGACGGTAGGAATCTGCACACAGCTCATGCTCGATGTTGCGCGACAATACGTTAATTCGCTTTGGTGAAGATTCTCAACTCCCTGCGTCCCTGGCACCACCGGTATGGGTCTCACTGGAAGCCCATCAAGTCTGTCCCCCACGGCCACCTCACGGCTTCTTGGAGTATGATGGCCCGGAACCACCACCATGGCTATCCTTACGGTAGCCGCCGCGTCCCGAGCTGCCACCCTTCCTGCCATCTTCATACGACCTCTTATTAGAGGGCTTATATAAAGATGAACGGCCAGCTCCCTGAGAACCAGATGCCCGATGGACAACACGGCCAGACAGACGGAAGGGCGATCTCTGTCATGGCCTCTGCTTCTCCTGATGGTGCTGCTTTTAGGACTGTTGCGGCTGAGTCCTTTTAGTCGACTTCCACGACTTGCCGACAACCGCCTGCTCTGCAACCATGGACGCAACCTTGGAAAGAGCTTGTCTTGCCGAGCCGCCAAACAAGCCCGGACCAATGAAGGGCGCAGAAGACAATGCAGCCCTCATCTCTGGTCCTGGTTATACACAATCGAAAACCCTTCTGCGCTCCATCAATGATCTGGTCCGGCAATTTTGGGATAAGCGCATGGTGTCCCGGACAACTCCGGGAGCAGCCTCTGGCACTGGCCCACCTTCCGCCACGCAGGTCAGCATCCCCTGCAAGACAGTACAGCAGGGTTGGAAAAAAATCGATTTTTTTCAAAAAAATCAAATCAATCGATTTTTTTGATTTAAATCGATTTCAATGATTTAAATCGATTTTTATTCGCGACATCCCAGGAAATTACGTAAAACTTATACAGTGAAACCTGTATTAAGACACTGGCTGTGGGAGTCGCAGAAGGTGGTCTCTTAAGACAGGTGGTCTCTTAATACAGGTCCAGATGCATTGCTAAACTGTATTTTGGAACTGAATAAAGTGGTATTTTTATGACTTATTTTTAACTGAATTTTAAGCTTGCTGGTTTCTTAATACAAAAAAACTTTGTTCGCTTAAGCAGTTTTAACAGTATTATTATTGCATCATTTTTTATTGCATCATTTTTTTATTGCATCATTTTTCTATTGCATCATTTTTTTATTGCATCATTTTTTTTAAATGATGCAATAGAAAAGCATTTTTTCATTCTTGAAAAATACAGTCAAAACTGCTTAAGTGACAAAGGCTATGAAATATTTTCAATTCCATAATTAGCAAAATGTCTAACTCCGGCCGAAAACAAGATCCAATATGGATTCATTATGAGAAAGTGAAGACCCCAGATAAGGCCGGTGTCCGGGCTGTCTGCAAGGTCTGCCGACACGAACTCCAAGGTATCCCAGAGCGGTTAAAAAAACATGCAGCCAATTACACAGGTCCACCAACACCAGCACTTCAAGGTCTAGCTGTAGCCGCAACAGAAACGGGGACTTCATCTCAATCTGAGCAGCAGCAGCGCGTTGAAACTGTTGTTGATCAAAACGATGTGGTGGTGATGGAAGTTGAACCTCTGTCAACTTCAAGTTCTGCTTCAGCGGCAGTGAAGCGCCCAGTGCACGGTCAATTAGCTGCTGGTACATTGGCCGCTAAGATACCCAAGCTGAATTATGGTCTACAGAATTATGTCATCAGAACTTCAGCAGAAAAACGTGGTGAATTAGATCGTGATGTAGCTAGGATGGTGTATGCTACGAACTCCCCATTTCGCTTAGTAGAAAATAGACATTTTATAAACCTTGTAAAAGATTTACGACCAGGCTATCAACCACCATCCAGAAAGGACATAGGGGGGAAATATTTGGATGTTATCTACACAGAAGAGCGGGAGAAGGCGAGAAAAAATTTGGAAGGTGAACTTGTCTGTCTAGCATTAGACGGTTGGAGCAATATTCATAACGAGCCTATCGTATGTGCTACAGTGACGACCTGCTTAGGTGATATTTACTTAGTGGATACTACGGACACCTCTGGACATCCTCACACAGCGGAATATCTTTATGACATTGCGAAGCAGACAATTGAAAACACGCACAATGATTTTGGGTGCATTATATGTAGTATCGTCACAGACAATGCTGCTAATGTAGCAAAGATGCGAGAGTTCTTGAAAGAACGACTGGGTTTCAACATGATTGCGTATGGATGCACGCCTCATCTTCTAAATCTGACTTCAAAGGACTTAGAAATGGGTAATGTTAAGGAGCATGTCACACAAGTTGTGAAGTATTTCCGAAATAACCACTTTGCTAGTGCCCAAATACGCCAATCATCGTGCAGAAAGTTAGTGATGCCAGCAGATACAAGGTGGAACACAATGTACGATTGTTTAAACTCGTATTGTGAGGCATGGCCGACACTTGTGACAATCTGTGATGGACATACTGACCGCATAGATGTTGCCATTGCCAATAAAGTTCGTAATGTAGTAATCAAACGTTCTGCAGATGAATACCGACTTTGTTTGAAACCAGTAGCTTGCGCTCTCGATAAAGCTCAATCGGACAATTGCACAATAGCAGAAGCAGTTGAATTATGGAAAGATGTAAAAACGGCCCTGCATAATGACACTAATAATTCAACAAAGCGTGCGGCCGATAAGCGTTATCAACAAGCTGTGACACCTCACCACATGCTGGCCAATCTACTCCACCCTAAATACCGTGGTCGAAACTTGACTCAGCAAGAACGTGAAACTGCACTCACCGTAGCATCCGAAATCCCTGGTTTGATGACTTTGGTAATCAAATTCGAGGCCATGGCACCACCATTTCACATTCTTAAATTTAACGACGAAGTTGTTAATGGAGTATAAACGAAATCTAGGATTTCTTTTTTCACGAGAGAGTTGATACTTACCTCCCTAATACTTTTGATATTGCTAAATATTGGCTTTCACTCAATAAAACACTCAGATTAAAAACAGTTAGGTGCCCCTACTGGGCAGGGAGTCAGAGGTAGTCCGGCGGATGCTCGCCCCACCACCGCGCATGCGCCGACTACTACTTCCTCTGGCTCATTTATTGGCTAACACATGCAACTACCAAGAGCCTGAAGACCGAGCCTCTGTGGGGCGGAGAGGCCGGGTCAGTATCTAGGGAGGTAAGTATCAACTCTCTCGTGAAAAAAGAAATCCTAGATTTCGTTTATTTCACATCAAGAGTATACTTACCTCCCTAATACTTTTGATATTGCCAGAATTCGAAAGTGAATCTGGCGGGAGGGAGGCGAGGTCAAAAGACCAGCTCTTCCCTCTACGCTTTCAAGCGTTTAAGGCACTTATGACGTCTGAAACTGTGTGAAAACACAGTCAGGATTTGATAAACCATCGGATAACACAACCGATGCCTGAGAGATGACCGATTTGTCATATGCGCTCCCCCCCCCCCCCCCCCTTGGGAGGAAGATTAAATGACCTCAATGTCCTACACGCTCTCTTCGTACTAGTGCCAAGTACTATAGGACAGAGACGAAAAGGCTCCATTTTCGTATACTCTCTCTAAAGAACCACAACCCACATAAACCATCACCATATTAATAACACTGGGTAACGTGACAATACAAACAATGAACAACACATGAACAAGACTGACCTTGTTGTACTAGGAAGCTGTCATCATGAATCCAGTAGAGAAGGATGATACAGTCCCGACAAGTGGTTGTCACCGTCGCTGAATGGCGAAGTATATAAGCAATGCGGAAGCACTCTTCACAAACATAAAGCGGTTATTGTTTCAAAATCGACAAGGCGAGAGGGTTAGAGGTGTCACGGAGGTAATGGTCTGTAAAACTTGACTCACAGTGCCACTGAGCCACTGACATAATATCATCCACAGGGACCCCACTAAACAGGGCAGTGGATGCCACGACACCGCGGACACTGTGAGCCTTGGCCACATCAACCTGTCGCCCGGTGGCGGATTTGTGACAAAATTGAATACATTCCACAATCCACCTAGAAATGGTGTCCTTAGACGCCCTACCATGGGGTTCAATATATGACAACCATAACGCTGACTGGTCGGTACGCCACTCCGAAGTACGCTGTTTGTACCGGAGCAGCGCCCGTACGGGGCACCATACTTTAGAATTAGGATCATATCTAGTTAAAGATGGCAAAAAAATAGGCTGACCTGGATATTTCAATGACTGATTTTTAGACAAGAAATTAATCCTAGGTAGAAGCTTAAGGCCTTCCCCTGTAACCACAAAACGGTCAACCTCGGCTGATAAGGCGTGAATCTCACTCCTACGCCTCGCCGAGGCCGCAGCAATTAAAAATACAGTTTTAAGAGTTAACATTTTCATAGAAATGGAACTAAGTGGTTCAAAAGGCTTATCACCTAGTACCTGGAGCACCAGTGATAAACTCCAAGACGGAATCAGTGGAGGATTCCTTGGTCTTAGATTGCCCATGCCTTTAATTAATACATTTAATGTACTTACTTCATCACTCCCCCTATTAGCCAAGCAAGGAATAACAGTCATTAAAGCTGACTTATAACCAGCAATAGAGTTAGGCTTGAGGCTATAGGCATCATATAGGTGACAGAGGAAATCAGCCACTACCTGAATAGATGATTCCATTGGATCAATACATCTTTTTGAGCACCATTCTGCAAATCTGTTGATTTTATAATTATATGCTCTGGAGGTTGACCCCCTCCTGGCTTTGGCCATAAACATGGCCGCTTGCTCAGAAAAGCCCTCCTTAATTCTAGATTCCTTGACAACATCCACGCAGTCAATCGGAACATTGACGGATTGTCGTGAAGGGCCTTGCCCTGGAAGATAAGGTCGTCCATCAGAGGCAGCGGAACCGGATTGCAGACCAGAAGGTCCAGCAGATCCGTATACCACGATCGGCTTGGCCAATCCGGGGCGATCAGAAGCACTTGGCACTCCTGCTGCCTGATTTTCTGAAGCACCTTTGGAATCAGGATTGCTGGGGGGAATGCGTATGCATACATTCCCTCCCAGCTGATAGCTAACGCATCTGTTGCGAAAGCGCTTGGGTCTGGAATCGGAGAGACGTACGTCGTCATCTTCGCATTCTTCTTCATCGCGAACAAATCTATGTTGGGTTTCCCCCAATGGTCGAACAGACGATCCGCCACACATTGATTTAGTTGCCATTCCGTGGGTAAAACACTCATCCTTCGGCTCAATGAGTCTGCTAGCAGATTTAACCTCCCCGGAATATGAACTGCTTTCAAGGTGATCCCATGATCCAGGCACCAACAAAGCAGTTTCCATGTCATCATACAGAGACTGGGCGACTTCGTTCCGCCCTGGCGGTTTATGTAAGTCACTACTGTTGAGTTGTCTGAACGAATTAGAACAATCTTGCCCTGAACTTCCTGTAAGAAATGTTCCAGGGCCAGGACTACTGCTCTTAGCTCTAGTAGATTGATATGTTCCTTGGACTGATCCAGATCCCAAAGCCCTGATACTGTGGACTCTTCCAGACAAGCTCCCCACCCCTCCATCGATGCATCTGTATACACAGTCACCTGAGGGTGGGGAGGGGTTAGCAAAACCCCCGGCAAGAGATTCTCTGTATTCAACCACCATTGCAGGTGGTGAATCAGAGGCGCCAATACTGACACGTTCGAGTCCAGCGAACCTGAACTCTGGGTCCACTGTGTCATGAGAAACAACTGGATCGGGCGCCTGCGCAAGGCGGCCTGCGGAATGACTGGTTCCAAAGAAACCATCAAGCCCAGCATTCTCAAGTAAACCCGTGCCAGGACATGACGACTGTCGCACACCGACTGTATTTCCGAGATGAGTATTTGAACCCTCTCCTGAGTGGGGTACACATACCCCGTCTCCAGATCGAAGAACATGCCCAGGTAAACAAACTTCTGGGATGGAGTTAGCTCTGATTTCGGGAAATTTATCATCCAGCCCAAGTCCGAGAGAGTTTTCAAAACAATCTCCAGATTGGCTGACAACGATTCCCGGGTGTGTGCTTTCAACAGCCAGTCGTCTATGTACGTGTGGACTGCTATGCTTCTCCTGCGGAGGTATGCCGTGATCGCGAGAACCACACGGGTGAAGACCCGAGGAGCCGTGGAAATTCCGAAGGGTAACACCCTGAATTCCCACCGCCGGCCCTGAAATGCAAATCTCAGGAAGCGACGGAAACTCCTCTCTATGGGAATGTGGAAATAAGCATCCTTCAAATCTATCGACGCTGCCCACATTCCTTGCTCTAACCCCGCCAACACCGAGCGCACAGTCTCCATCTTGAAACTGGGCGTCTCGATGAACTTGTTCAATGGCTTGAGGTTGAGAATCGGCCTCCACCCTCCGGTGTTTTTTGTTACCAAGAACAGGGTTGAATAGAAGCCCGGGCACCTCTGTGCCGGCTGAATGGCTTCTTTTAGTATGAGGGAATTTATTTCCTCCTCTATACACAACCTCTGATCCGGATCCCGTGGAATGGGAGTCCAGATCGGCGCGAGAGACAGTCGCGATGGCGGGCCTGACACCCAGTCGGGACGATACCCGACCGAAAGCCATCGCAAGACTAAACGGTCCTGAGTCAACCGCTTCCACTCTGGCAAGCGAGCGGCCAAACGGCCGCCCACCGGTCCACCTAGGGATAGAGGTGGACATAAGGAGGGCCAGAGTGGCACTGTTCTCTCGGCCTGAAACACCGGAGTGGTTCCCACCGCGGTAACCTGGCCATCAGGCCCGATTACCGCGACCAGATCCCCGCGCGCCCCGCCCAGCGCCGCGCGCGCCGCGCGCACCACGGTGCGCGGGCGGCTGTCTGGCTTGGTGCGGCTGGGGAGCCTGCGCCCCCCTCGCTGCTGGCCGAATCGCCCGTGGCCTAGGCCTACGTTGCGACGGTGGCTGGCCTCTGACCTGGCCAGCACCACCTCGAGCCTGCAGAGGACGATACGCAGGGGGCGCCGCGCGAACACGCTCCCGCCGGAGCACCTCAAATTGTTCCCGCAGCGCCCTCTGGTTATTAACCAGAGTGACCGTCTCCTGGAGGTGCCTGCATCCCTCACCTCCAAAGAGACCAGGACCTGTCATAGGCGTCCGCAGCAGCCTATTATACAGGTCCTGGGACGGGCACAGATTGTCAAGCGCAAACGTGCGCCTCGCCCGGACACTTCTGGTTACCGCCCGCGTCAAACAGTCCAAAGCCAGGTTGATACCATCCTGGATGGCTCTCTGGACTGTTACCGGGCTCGGTTGGCGTGATGCGGAGGCCGCTACCACCCCCTGTAGCAGCTGGGAGACGTGGGACAGAGCGGCAATCGACGCCCTCCCACTCTCCTCCGCATCACGCAGCGCGGCATTCGCCGAACGCAACACGTTCGAGCACAAGACTCCCGTGTCAGAACGGGAGCCCGGCCGCGCATCTTCGCCCAAAGCCGCGCGATCATCAACGCTTGGCTTCGGCACCACACCGTACCGCTGGTAATCCAGGGGCACGATGCGGCACCGCTTCGCCACCTCGCGAGGGGCCTTCGCGAGACGTCCATTCACCTTAATGGACGCCTCCGCCGCTTCGAACATGTCCACGACATGCTCAGCCAGCGGCAGAGATGGCATAGCGGTAGCCGCCGGCCTACCAGCTAACCACGGCCTATGGTCACGCTGGCTAGCCGGCAGCTCCACGGGTAGATCTGGCCGAACACTTACCAGCCACTGGCAAGCGTCCGACCAATCCTCCTCCGTGGCTAACTGCGAGCGCTCTACTAGACGAGGGCCTTCGTCTTCCTCCAGAGCACTCGCAGCTGACGTCGACGGCGGGTAAGCTGATACCCCTGGCAAGCCTGGAAAAGCATGCGGGCCCGAGAGAGCAGGCATGCTAAACTCCGCGGCTTGACCAGGAGCAGGCGCCGTGGCAGAGCGTGGGGTAAACACCGCTCTACCACGGGTCTGACCAGCACCAGCAACACCATCGGCAAGCCGAGGTATGCGGTATCCGTGGTCAACAGCACCGCCCGGGGACACCCTCTGGACCGTGAAATCTACTCCTGCGTGAGTAGAACCACGGAACACGTCGCCTGCATTCCCCGCGAGGGGTGCACAAACGTCGTATTCCATGGCCACGTCCTCAGAAGGTGACCCTAGCAGGAGATCCTCTTCTTCCTGGCCAGAAAGATTAGACTCCGGGTCAGCAAAGAAAGCTAACCCGGACTGGCCAGGAAAGGTGCCATAGGAGGCTTTGGCACCTTCGGCGCGCGGATACCCGGGGTCTGATGAGCAGACCGCGGGTCCCAGCAACAACCGTTGTCCACGGCCCCTCGGCGCGGCGCCATGCCTGCTGCCAGGGCCTTGGACTACCCCCAACAAAGGGGCCACCTCTGAATCCACAACCGGACCGGACCTAAAGAGACCGGATTCAGAGGCGGGGATCACCTGCTCGTAAGCAGATGCCGAGGACAACAAAGGAGCTGGCCCAGGGAGCATGCCGCGAAGCAACTCTGGGACCAGATCCTTTATTGTCCTCTGCATCTCTTGTAACATTTCGGACCTGAAGGCCTCCATATCCACCGCGGATGAGGCCTTCTTCTTACCCTTCTTACAAACTTTCTCCTTCTTCTTCCTCTCTTCCTCCATCACCTTCTCCCTTGCCTGCAATGCGAGAAAATCAGACATTAAGTCGCCCCCCCACTGCTTACATACGTCGCACTTCAGCAACGGTCCACAGGGACTGCAGCTGAAGCACAAGTGCGGAACGAAGCGGCTTTTAAGAAACCTCCCGCAGGACGGGCAACCAGGTCTCTGAAACAGGACAAAGGACAGGGACAATGAGCAAGATAGTTAAGGTTAGCGAACTCAAAACCAACTAAAAAGAGAGGGACAGGATCATCAAGATCGGAAATCAAGAAGAACCAGCCATGGACAAAACGTTAATTGTTAATAAAGGCCAAGGCCGATTATGACGTCATCACTACCGTGACCAAAATAATCGATCCGCAACAAGCACCAAGTGCAAGAACGAATTGTATAAGTAACCGGAACATTCACGTTGAATTGGCATTTCGAGTACACAACAATCAGATATACAGAGATAACTCCTTCCAATTCTAGCATTGGCAAAAAGGGAAATTATCTCCCCTTTTGTTTATCAATAATTAGATACCTGACACTTGTATAGACAAACCATCCAACGTGATGAACCGGAGAACTCCACCATAGTAGAAGTCCATCAAAGCGTCTATGCGATACCTGTGGACAAAACACAAAGAGAAATGAGACTTATGAAGCACCATGTTGTAAAAAAACCAACATAAACAGGCGCTAATCACGGTAAGCGCGAGTCCCGGAAATACATTAAACCGGGACAAAACACGCTAGCATATCAAAGAATTCACCTGATAAAGTGATCCCGCTCCTTCTAAAGGCGAATCCTCCCTATCCGACATGCTTCCAACGTACAAGAATCGTCAAATGTGAGTAAAAAACAAGGTAACGCGCAGAAAGGTATAGAGAACACAAAACCGCATGTAACCCTTTGCCAATAAATGAGCAAAGAGGAAGTAGTAGTCGGCGCATGCGCGGTGGTGGGGCGAGCATCCGCCGGACTACCTCTGACTCCCTGCCCAGTAGGGGCACCTAACTGTTTTTAATCTGAGTGTTTTATTGAGTGAAAGCCAATATTTAGCAATATCAAAAGTATTAGGGAGGTAAGTATACTCTTGATGTGAAAACCTCTCTTCATTGGTGGAAGTCGCACAGACGTGACTTCGAGGATGATCTGCTGGAAGCATTTGAATTCACTCAGCGTCTGATGTCAGCTGTGGCGGCGTCAGCTGGTGTCGAGCACGTGTTCTCCAGCTATGGGCTCGTGCAGAGTAAGTTGAGAAACAAACTTGGAACTTTAAAAGCGGCTAAACTAGTATTTCTTTTTCGGTCCCTAAACTGTGACAAAGAAAATGACTTCCGGTTTCAGTTGAATGATGATTGTTGACTAGACTAGTGAAGTACAATTGCAGCATTATTGAAAACTGAAAGTGAAAAGTGATGACAGACACATCTATCTGTGACTCAGTTAGGTTTGCGCGATATTGCTTGAGAGAATATCGATATCGTTATTATAAAAAAATTGCGGTATCTCAATAGTCAATATATCGAGTGTTCTGGTTAATCACTTAATTGTGAATAATTAAAGAATATGCATCCCATCATTCATAACATATTGAATATTTTGAAAGCAATTTCACTGGAAGCCGTTGCTGCCTAAGTCAGCAACGGTTTTCAGTGAAATTGCTTTCAAAATATTCAATATGTTTATTATGTTACGAATGATGGGATGTCTATTCTTTAATTATCACTGTTTGAACTAATAATATATAGAGTTCAAAATTTATATATTACGTCATATTAGCAACGATTTTTAAATTTTGTTCACAATTGCATCACAGATACAGTGAGTAGCAATAGGACAGAAATGATGCAATGCATAAATCTAACGAATTAGCCCTAATTAGATGCACAAAATCTATGAAGGTATGCAAAAGTCATCATTGTCTAAGTCTATCAACCTTGTTAACTTCTGTCTTTAAAAATATGCTCAAATTAAAATTGATAAACTGGTGTACATTTTTCAACAATTTTGGTGGACGATGTTGCTGTCTGCGACAGCTCTATCATCCACCAAATTTGTTGAAAAATGTACACCAGTTTATCTTTAACCCTTAGCACACTGATGTTGAAATTTTTAAATTTCAAATTAAATTTAAAGATAAACTGGTGTACGTTTTTCAACAAATTTTGTGGAAGATGGTGCTGTCACAGACAGCAGCATCGTCCACAAAAATTGTTGCAAATTGTACACCAGTTTATCTTTAAATTTAATTTGAAAATTTAAATTATCATGCTCCAGAGTGCTAGGGGTTATGTTTATTTTGAAAAATTAAAACTCCTACATCAGTGTGCTAAGGGTTAATGTAATGTAATGATGTGTTTACGTGTTACAATGTATATAGTTTCTTGCCAGTTTCAGCAATTACTGATTTTGATTTTTGAAGTTGTAGTAAACTACTTAATTTAATAACATTTCAATCTTTATTGTTTTAGTGTTAAATAAAATGGAGCCCAAAAGTCCAACTTGATAAGCACTAGCCAATAGTAATCGAGACACTCAATGACACTCCAGAGTGACTCCAGACGCATGTCATAGCTGAAAAAAGAGACAGTGTCTTGCTTTAAAAGAGTGTGCTTTTGGAATTAGACTAATAGTAATAGCCATACTGGCCCATACATGACTTTTCATGTACACTATTGCTTTAATGGTCATGTAGTGACATGTACGCACATGGAATTCTCCTCTTCTTTACAGCTTACACATACTTAATGATCATACTTTGTACACATGTGTGATGTACTGTGTACATGAACCTCAAGTATGTAGATTGTAGATGTGGACTCGTGCACTGGGTCTAGTCTTGCTGATGACAAATATGAGCAATTAAGTGTATAATTCTATTTTGTGTTGATGTTCAAGTGCCATGGAAGCAGTAAAATAATTATGTTACTTTAATTTAACAAAATTACTGTTAATTGTATTAATTACTTGAAAATTCCTCTATTTTTGCAAAACTGATTTAAATCACGATTTTTTCGATAAAAATCGAGTGATTTAAATCATGATTTAAATCATGATATAAATCAATTGATTTAAATCAAGCCAACCCTGCAGTACAGCCATGCGAGAGAGCAGCCATAGCCATTCTCGCCGCATCCTCAATAAGCTTTAGCTCATTGAATTAATCCTTGTTAGTTTGCGAAACCAAGGGTCGAGAATGACCCTTGGATTTCCCAGCTAACGGCCTGTTCAGTGCTTCAAGTTCCCTGACTGAAAACTGAGGAACATGGGCATACTGATGGTAGGCCTGCTCCGGAAAACGGACCCTACTTATTCCCTTAGGGGCCTTTGGTATTGTGTACTCACAGCCGCTCCATCACCGGATCGCGATGAGATCCTTGGTCAGACGCCAACCCGAGATGGTCAGACATCCAGCCAAGAACCTGCACCCACTCAGCCTCGGTGCAAAACAATGATTTGTCCATTAAACGGCTACCATTTTCATCCTCCTCACCCTTGGATGAGAAAGCCACTGCCGATCCATGCTGAGAGCTACGGACCAAACTTCCAATTCGAAGTGGGTCCATGGCTCGACTACTCGTGGCTCCAGTGTCTAGCGAATCACCAGACACGGAATCACCACAATCCATTGGCTCCAGCACGCGAGCCGGGAATATGTCCGCTAAAACGGCAGGACATGCGACTCCGAGAGGAGCCGGCATACCTGATGACAGCACTCCAAATAGAGCAAAATCTGGGTGGAAGATGCCGGACGGAGCGTCGACCTCTCCGCCCGGCTGACAGACCTGAACAAAACCCGGGGGACCCACGGCAAAGTCCGGAATCCGTCATTTCTGAAAGCTCTGGCATGCCAGAGTCTTCCATCAGAAGGATATCCTCTTCCTCTGTCGTCGGCTCTTGAGCCAGTGAGAGAGGAAGGTCAGGTGCATGTCCCTCCGCAGATTAATGTTAATCAAGTTTTAGGCAGGAAATATTAGAAAATTTTTAGAGTGAAAATTTTATAAACTCAACTTGGAGATTAACTAACGTTAAAATAACCAAGAAAATGGGATTGATCGCTACAAATACCCTTGACACTGAAGCGAGAGCTAATTATCGGCTCAAAACTGAGTGCATAGACTGCCAAGCCAAAACAAAACATTAATCATGGGCGCCGCCATCTTGGTTACGGGCGCATCCATCTTGGAAGGAAACGATTCGCAAGAGAAATTAACAGAGTACCCGGATAAGATTAAAACATTAACGGGTAATGGAGCGACTCCAACAATGGCTACCATTTTAAAACAATGTGCTAATTTAAGGAATTTCACACAGGTATTATGGCACGAATGTATAAATTCTAGATTGATACAACCTGCCTCTGCGACGATTTCCCTTTTCCTTCCATGATTGCGGCAACAAATCAGATAGAAACGGCTTAAATTCTCAGAAAATTGGGAATTTTAGAGCAAAAAACGTGCGACTAGATTGGAGTGCAAAATAGATGAATCTGACTGTTGTTGGGGATTCACTCGGTACCTGGAGGCTTGTGGTAATTCCTGGACACAGTATGGGCAGGACAATGGAGAGTGCGGAGTTTTTAATTGTTTATTTTGAGCGAGACTAGATAATAGACATTATCATAATAGTACATCTGGTAAGTATTATTCGAAGTGGAAATCATGATACTTCGGCTATCCATAATCTATTCGCTGAGAACAAAATTGTGAGCTTAAGTTAAAAACTTTCCAAGATATGGCACGGACACAAAAGTTTTGACAAATTTTAGCCTTTCAAGGGAGATAATTCTGAGACGTCTATTCCTAATCTATTTCATTTGAACAAAAATTGGGAGGGTAGGTTAGACTTTCCGAGATATGACCCGGACACGAAAATTGGCAAATTAAATTTTTTCAAGGGAGATAACGCTGGAGAATAAGGACAGATTTTGCCAAAACGAAATCTGACACATTGCCTATCCTGAATCAATTCGCTAAAACAAAATTGCAAGCGTTGCAAGATCTTGCTCGGACACGAAAATCTGGACAAATTTTAGTCTTTCAAGGGAGCTAACTCTGGTGAATAACGACAGATTTTGCTGAAATCAAAGCATGACACACCGTCTATCACTAAAAAAAGATATGGAGTGGACACAAAAATTCTGACAAATCTTTGTCTTCTGACATCCTTCATCCACGTCTCCATAGCTTCCAGAAGGACTGGAAAGCTATGTTCCCCATGACGCAGCCAAATATAATTGAAATTGGCCCAGCGGTTCTTGAAAAGAAATCGTTTAAAGGAAAAGTTGACGGACGGACGGACGACGGACACATGGCGGACCGTTGCCACGACAAAGCTCACTTGGCTTTTTAGGCTAGGTGAGCTAATAAATGACTTAAAACGAAGAGTTAGTCAGTAGGTATCAAAAACACAGTATAGTATTAGTCTGAGGATTTATCATGGTTGCCCCCTCTGTACCATCAACAGCCAAAGTTTAGTTGCCATTTTGAAATTCTGGTTGCCCTAGGCAACAGGGCAAACGAACATTTCTATCCCTTTATGGGTAACTCAAACACAAAATTTGGTTGAATTCCATCCAACGGTTTCAGAGGAGTTGCATTACAATAAATTTCTTGACGTTTTTACCACACCTCCCACCCAACTCCTGGGATGGGGGGCAAATGTAAATGTGGCCATCCACTCCACATTGATATGGGTAACTCACATAGCAAATTTGGTTGAATTCCGTCCAACGGTCTTAGAGGCGATGCGTTACAATCGATTTTCCGTGTGCATGCATCCATGCACAGCATAATTCCCACTTTTTTTCGAAAAACATGGGGATAATGAGCCAAACCGCAGGTGCAGATTGCAGGTTACATGCACTCAAGAGACTAAAGTAGCGACCCACTCCGAGCAGACACGTCAGCAGGGTTGCATTTCTTCTGGAAGAAACCTATTTCTTCTGGGACGGCCGGGAAAAAATGGAAGAAAGAGGTCAAGGGGTTTCTTCTACCTTTCTTCCATTTTTTTCTGAAAGAAACTAGAAGAAAGATGGAAGAAACTCCCAGGCATACCAATAGTCCAGATTATTTTTCTAACCATTGAGAATATACCCTAATTCCTGTGACGCTCACCTGGACCATTAGCATTTGAAGAATTTCCAATTAAAATAGACGATGGATAATTTTCAGAGAATCCAAGATGGCCACCAAAAGGAATTGACTAATTAAAATTCTCATTTGACATGGTGAAGCGAACTGCCCTAGGATCATTTGACTCACAGTTCATTGAAATCATCCCATTGATTCAGGAGTAGCATTTTAAATTGCTCCCCAAAATTTTTGACAAATCTGAGATGGTCACCAAAGAAAGTGAACAATCAAAATTTGAGTTAAAGGTTTTAAAGCATACGACTGTAGGATCCTAACAGCCAAATGTGGTTAAATTGCACGCATTTACTTTCAATAGGATTAATCAATCTTGAAAGATAAGACAAGAAGTTTTGTATCAAGGTAACAGTGACCTTGACCGTATGACCTCAGTATCATCATGCCGCATCCTAACTGTATAGATGCCGCATCCTAACTGTATAGGCAACAACATGGCCAAGTTTAGTTGCAATAGGATTAATTAATCCTGAAATATAAGCCGAGAGGGTTTGCTAAACGCAAAAACGTAACATTGTTAATGTTGCGGTCGTCGTTGCCGCCGCTGCCGGAAAAGTGGAGCATATGTCTCGCTTTCTGCTTCGCAGGCGAGACAAAAATCTCCCTTCAGAAGAAACTGCCAACCCTGCACATCAGACAGGCCACAAGCTAACGTCTCATGGGGCAAAAACCCACCACATACCAGGGTTTAGGCTTTGCAATCGGACCAAGCATTTTGGACAATGTCATTAGTTTCGGATATGTCAGTGATCGCATTGCAATCATCGACCTAGCTATACCAACGTGAAAACATTCCACCACTAACATGACTAAGCGCCGCGTAGTCAATGCTATGGCTCAACTGTTAAAAAAGCCAAAGAAAATCCATCAATATTAAATTCCTTCTATGCAGATCTGAGTTCCGCAATTACTATCCAAGCCAGATGGCAACGCCATCAACTGCTGATAAAAATAAAGAAACATAAAATAAAATTTCAAGTGACATATGTATATATGTACCAGTATGTATGTACCGGCATGTATGTATGTACATGCGTGAATGCACTGTGCATATGTATGTATGTACTGGCATGTATGTAGTTAGGTTTTTTTTATTATTGTCAAGCATTAGTTCTAGGAACCCTGCCATTGACGATGCACTGGCACTAGGATATAGCAGTCATCATTGGAATGCGAGTTTTACATTTTTCAATTTTCAACCTGAGCGAGGTTCGAACACAGGCAATGGACCTTTCCATTTTTAGCTATGCCCCGCCCATCACTAGCTAAGCTCCACCCACACCTCGCCGTGTTTGGATTGATCGATCCCCAAATTTCCTGGAAACTATACAGGGAAGCTGTTGAATATATTGTAACTAATTAGGCAGCAACAGCGCCCAGTCAAATTAGTTTCAAAATATTCAACAGAATATTTATTAAATAGTAAAAGCAAACAATTTGTACAACAGCCCATAGACCGTCTTCAAATATGCGTTCGTGACATACTAGTCGACATCATTCATGACGTCATTCATTATGATGTCATTGCACACACCACGCAGTTCATTATGACATCATATGATGGGTGGGTACTCTGGAAAGGACCATTATGTGTGCATGCGTGAGCGAATTGTGCATGTGATTGTGTATGTATAATATATGCTTCATGGAAAAGTGGCTAAACACTTACAGTCCTGCAGCAGGACCCCTAAAAGTGGCTTAGTTTTTGAGCAGGTGGGACTCGGATGGTAACATTTGTCCTCATGGCTAAAATTTATCATTGGGGTGTGGAGGTCATGAAACCATGTGATGACATTGTCAGAAGTGGCTGCAAATAACATATGCCACCATTTTTCAAGATAGCCGCCATTTCACCAATGTGAGCACTGAATGTCAATAGCTCAGAAACTATAACATCTCCTGAAGTCTTCTATGGCTATATCCTGTTTTTTACCCCTCACAAAACATGGTAATTCACTGTTTATTTTACTGCTATTGTCGTTTTAATGAAAAAGCTACAAAACTAAATAACATTACCAGAGGTCCATTCGGACATTACTTATTATAATGTTGCAGACATTTAAGACATCATACTCAGTGTGTTTAAACCAGGGTTCGTGTTAATCGGAAGTCTATAGTAAACCTCTGGATGGGGTAGAGCAGAAACGATATAGAGCACATTCGAATGGGCTAGTCTTGTCAACACTACTATCGTACTGTTGTCATAATCACGATTTACGCCATTCAACAGCATGATACCAGTGTTGCAACACTAGTCCCATCGAATGTATCCAGTGCCTACGTGTTACTGTTGTCAACACCACAACAAATAATCATAGCCATTCATGCATATCTGTTATTATTATCATCGTCATCAACATGTGTAACACTAACCATATTTTATCGGTTTAGACGCGATGCAGACAAATCATAATGGCAGCAAAATTTTACCAACAAAAGGTGGCGAGTGACTCAGCTATTTAACATTGGCAAATGTATTTTGTGAGGAACAATTCACAGAAAATTCACCAGGAGAATGTCAAGACGTGAACACAATCCAAACACTGTTCTCTGTTCACTGTTCTCTCCATGTTCTGAACGACATGATGCAGTGGGAAGAGATTCTTGCGAAAAGGACTGAAATGCTCAGTGGCACTGCCACTTTCTGGTATCCCAAAAACCTCAGGTTCACATATACCAGTGCTCTCCATCTGAAACTGATTGTGGAAAGGCGTAGCAAAGACAAAATGCCAAGCACCAGTAATACAAGGAGTGACGTATCCCCTGTTTGTTTTAGCAGATCCAATATTTCATCTCAAACCTTTGGAAGGAAAACTGTTTTTTGTGTAGCGGAGGGTGCAATCCAAAGAAATGACTTAGCTGGTCAATGGTTCAATCATCATTATGTTCTAGGTTTTGATCTCACCCGAACATTATAGTGATTCTGAGATGTTGGCTAGACTCTACGGCGTCCCAAATGGAAATCTTGTTGCAATAGACGTCAGATATCATAGGGCGAAAAACTGCTATGCGAAATATACCAATAAATGAAAAATTGGCATGCAGAAGAAAGTGAAATAAATTTACCAAGGGTAACCCGTCAGACATTTAATTTCTGAGTTTCAGCCATTTTCCATTGATGACAAGGAGGTTGTTATATTGACAACAATTTAGAAATTGCTTTTGAGAACTGCTTAGAGAAGATGACATTGAAAACCCTGCAGAATATCAAATCACAACAGATGAAGAAACAGCTAGCTAGTGGGTGGCGAGACATTTCGTTCATACCTCAGCCAGGCATGTTGGACTTAGTCTGTTCAAATGCCATTTCTGGTAGCGTACTGCTGAGGAAAGCTAATGTGTTAGGTCAATTACTTAAGGAAGTTGTGCACTCCGAGGAGGAACCAGAACAAGAGTTGGACAATGTTGGTATATTGCGTAGACATGGCCATGTGTTGGCTCACAAACAAAGAATTTATGATAATGTTGCTAACACATCAACGATTGATCCGACTCTTCCCTATCTGAATACAGGGGCCAACTTTATCACATTGGCAACATCGGTGGGTTCCCGTAATCACCTCGGTTTAGCGGTGTTCTTTCATCATGAATTTGGGACCAGAAAACTTGTAAAGGCAATGAGCAGAATGGGCTACTGCATATCGCATACTGAACCATGACGCTTCCTTACTTCAGCAGAACAGGTTAACATCGCACAGTAACCAACATCTGTAGGTCCATATATGCCACCAAAAATTACTTCTAAGCATGACGGAGAGAGAACCTTCCATTGCTGGAGGTGCAGATAACTGGGACCACAGTGAAATGGCCACTGACGGCAAGCAGACTACACATGCTATGGCATCAATTTTTATCCAAACGAACAAGTGAACAACAAAGATTGTATCCATGAATTGTGAAGGTCCCACAGCTGAGCATTAACCTGGAATTTATCCAGGGTGGTAATATTTCAATACTTCTGATGTACCAGAAACCTAGATCAAGACCTGAGCCATGGTTTCAGCCAACAGTATCCCAAACACATTGAGGGATTAAATGATAAAGCTGACTTCAAGAAACTGATGACCGTGGAAACAGTGTATAACATAGCAAGATCAGCTGTTGTGCACAAGAGGCAAGAACATCATGTTCCTCCAACCCCTGACCGTGGAAACAGTGTATAACATAGCAAGATCAGCTGTTGTGCACAAGAGGCAAGAACATCATGTTCCTCCATGAGGTTTATTCCATGCTAGTCTGAAGACACACACTAGTTCAGTCTCGATCGCATCCTTCAACCGTATAATCATGACAAATCAAATGGATCATCAAACAGTATAAAGGAGTCAATGAACAACCTCGGACAGACACATGCTCCTATATGCTCCCATTTTCTTTGACATGGGCCTTCTGATGAAATCATTAGAGACCACTTGGGCCAAGCCTATAGAATTGGCTGGTGTCATTCCTTGTGATGGCGGTATGCACTTTTTGATGAGTATCATCTCTGCTGTAGGGTACCTGTATGTTGATGCTGGTCTGAAGCAGATGCGCCGTGAGTCTGGCGTTGCCATTGCAGGGAGTAAACAAAAGGTCCTTATGGGCAAGGACTTTGACTGATATTCGCTACTGCAGCAACTCAAAATGGCTTTATCGGCACTTACGGATAAGAGGTCTAGGTCAAGATGAACTTATGACGCTTGTTGTCAAGATTGGAGATACGATTTGGCCATAGATAAATGAATTCCAGGAATATGGCAGAAGTATATCACCTACATGCCAGTTCTGGAACGATTTTCTGTTCAATTTCTGTTCAAGGTTCTGCATCCTGTGAGAATCTACATAAGTACAACTAGACATAATGAATGGGATGTGTATGAATCAGCGACAGCCCATCTTCTGCCTCTTTTCTCTGCCACTAATCAATCCAACTATGCATACATGCCAGTAGTGCTATTGCAACTGCAGAGACTGCCACCTGATATTCTTATTGGTAAGATTTCATAGGCAAAGATTAATTCTGTATGTATGGACTATATTATTGAAGCAACAGAGAATAAGGCATTAAAAGGTTCTGGAGGCATCATTGGTCTGACACTCAGAGAACCTGCATTTGTTCGTAAGTAGACATATAACAGCGCAAAGCAAATTAAAAAAAAAACTGTTGCTGAAATCAAGGATTTAACGATCCATCTTACTATCTTGGTGCTCAAGCATGAAAACGTTGGGATAGAGATGTCAGCCTGATGACCAAGATGCTCAAGAAGATGTACATTCACCATTTTGATTTAGCAGATGTGCCTACTGAGCTTGTTATGTTTGCCACTGGTGCAGCTGCGATGCCTGTGGTTCAAAGGTCTATGCTGACTGCCATAGATACGGGTGTCAGTCTAGTCAGAAAGTTCATAAAGGAAAGCCTTGTTACACCTAAAGAAAGTAGAAAGATGACCTTTTACGATTTATCTACAATGATCACTTATGAAAACCATGACTGCCATGAAGAAAACCGTGAAAGTACACAACAACGATGTGTCCATGAATGCTGAAGTAATGTACCCGAGACCGCTGGCAGTGAATTGCAAGTGATTAAAATATTGAATCAACCAATTCAGACAGCATTTAGATAGGGTTAAGTTTCCATCTGTAATTGCAATTTAGTAACAAGACATATGACAACTGTTTGAATATAGACCATTAGCGAGATTCTAGACTTAGCGAAATGGTAATTTACTGATTGATATTAGTCGTCATTTTCATCTTCCATGTTTAATCGTATTGGACCACAACACTAACTAACTGTCCCAGATGTTATCCTTTTACTGATAATTATAAAATAAGATGCACAGGTAATCTCTATATGTGCCATACGCCATGAATTATTGAATACTGTCATTGAAAAGTCAGCCATTTTCATCGTCCATTTGGAAATATGACTGATTGTCCATCAAGGTGGCCTGAAATCATCTTTATCGAATCCCTTGACCACGAAAACATATAATTAAACACCAAAACTGCCTTCCTACATGGCATAGTTTCTGCGCACAATGGTGAAATGGTGGCCAGCTTGGAAAATGGTGGCGTATGCAATTCGCACCAACTTTTGACAATGTCATCATATGGTTTCATGATCTCCACACACCAATGATCAATTTTAGCCATGAAGACAAATGTTACCCGGCAGGTCCCGGAACCATCCACTTTAGCTGGTCCCTGCTGCAGGACTATTAATTTCACAGCCAGACAAATCTCTCATTAATTAATTGCTACATGGTCCTTCATGATTCTGTGTACCTTTCTTGGTTTTACTAATCCTTCAAAAGCAGGATGTTGGTGTGCAACTGGACCTATAATAATAATAATAATAATAATAATAATAATGTTGATAGAATCTCGCTAGCTGCTGGTGAAGCGTGAAAAGTAGATCACTCTGATCTCCATTTGCTACGCTACATACACTAAGCCTACAATGAATACATGCAACAACAAACACCAAGTCTGGTTGCTGTATCACTACGAAAAACTCTTGAACCAACAGCACGGAATATTAGCATTTGTGATCGACCGGCAAACTAAGGGACATGGCAGTTTATTGAGCTGGTTCCCATAGCACAAAACACCACTACTAATAATACTAACCAGAATACATATGTAGTGACAGTAGTCAATGGCACACCATCGCAAATCCCCATGCTTTTACAACTTTGACATTCACCACACCGTCACCCACCCTGGGGACAGACCCTGATGTAAAGCTCGCTTCACAATACACAATCATATAGGTAACTAACATATCGAATTGCCGTGAATTCCGCCAATTACTTTCTGCCACCCACCTCCACCATGCCCCCATCCTGGGAGTGGAGCCTTAAGTTGTCCAAGTTCAAAATCCTTAAATTAGGCTAATGTAAATGTTGTCTCACAATCCCCAATGATATGGGTAACTCACATACCAAGTTTACACCAAATGGTTTCGGAGGAGTCCGAGATATCCGGATGAAGGGACAGGCAGATGTGATTGCAATATCCCCTCCATTATTTCGAAACATGTGGGCCGTTGGGATAATAATAATAATAATAACAATAATAATAATAATAACAAGAGGCCCAAGGGGCCTGTGTCGCTCACCTGGAGCACCATCGATTTTTGTCAAAATTGTTGGTGGGTGGTTAGCAGTCTTTTAAATGAGTTTGTGGACATTTTTGCAAGTGCAATATGGCCGCCAAACACACTACATTTTGATTGCCCCACGGCGCCCATGTTTTTTTGATGGATCAACTTCCCGTGAACAAATTTTAATGACCCAAATTTCGGCCTGATGCCTTCAGCGGTTCTGGAGGAGTCATTTTCGTGAAAACTAGGTCATCCAAGATGGTCGCCGAACCATTTGGTCAATCAAGTCCTCTTGAACAAACTTGGTTTACCTCTTGGCCTAGATGAAGATTTCCCAAGAGGTTTTGGAGAAGATTTTTAAAGACATTTCCTGAAATTGGCCGAAATCCAAAATGGCCACTGGGCAAATTGGCCGATCGGGTTCATTTAAACAAACTTGGATCCTTATGCCCTAAGGATGCTTCCTGCCAAATATAATTGAAATTGGCCTGGTAGTTCTCGAGAATACATTTAAAATTTTGCATTGCTTTAGCATGGGAGCTTTTGATAAGAAAATTATCCAAGATGGCTGCCAAACTGTTTATCCGACAGTTTTGAAAATTGCAAATCTGAGCTCAGAATACCCAAAAACATATATAGAACAAATTTTGGCCTCAAAATCCATCAAATAAAAAGATTCAATATGTCCGCCAAACACGCTACATTTTGATTGGCCCACGGCGGCCATGTTTTTTGACGGAGCAACTTCCCTTGAACAAACTTTAATGGCCCTTAGTCCCTAATCATATCTCCCAAATTTTGGCCTGATCCATTCAGTGGTTCTGGACAAGTCGTTTTCGGGAAAACTAGGTCATCCAAGATGGCTGCCGAACCATTCGGTCGATCAAGTCGTCTTGAAAAAACTTGGCTTACCTCTTTGCCTAGATAAGGTTTCATAAGTTTTGAATTAATTCCCCAAGCCGTTTCGGAGAACAAGATTTTTAGACATTTCTAAAATCAGCCGAAATCCAAAATGGACACCGGCCATATTGGCCGATCGGCTTCGTTTGAACAAAATGAGATCTCTATGCCATAAGGATGCTTCCTGCCCAATCTAATTCAAATCGGCCCAACAGTTCTCGAGTAGAAGACATTTTAAATTTCCCATTGCTTTAGTATGGGAGATTTTGGCGGGAAAATGATCCAAGATGGCCGCCAAACCACTTATCCGACAGTTTCGAAAATTGCAAATTTGAGAACAGAATACCCAAAAAACTACATTAAACGAATTTCGGCCTCAAAATCCATCAAATAAAAAAATCCAATAAGACTGCCAAACACTATATTTTGATTGGTCCACCGCAGCCATGTTTTTTGACGAATCAACTTCTCTTGAACAAACATTAATCGCCCTTAGTTGCTAATTATATATCACAAATTTTGGCCTGATCGCTTAAGAAATGTAGCGACATTTAGCTACTAAAGCCTGAATATCTTTCTTTAGCGGCATGATAAAAAGCTTAAAACTACCTGCATAGTTTATATGTGGCATATTAGAGCCCCTGAATAGCTATCAGGAGGTGAGGTTAGTTATCCTTTAAAATAAAGAAAGATCAAAGTTGGCGGAATTCAACAAAATTTGGTATGGGATTTGCAGGTGTTGCTCGGGGAATGAGTGTGGCTGCAAAGCTGGCACACAAAGTGAAATGCTTTCAGCCTGGTGTCTAGATACTATAAGAGTGCTTAGATCTCATGCATTTCTGACGAGAGTTCAATAGTCAGTCCATTGGCTGTGAGATTTTTCTGTTTTCCACTAAACTGATTTTAGCAGACCATGTAATGTAAATTGTAAAATCTAAATATTGGCTTGTACATTCTCAACACTCAGAATTATTATTAAGTCAAATGTGTTAAAATATTACTGGTCATGCTGGTTGAACATTACCGATATATAGACACCATGGCCTATGACGAGTTTATTTCATTTGTCTTGACCTTTACAGGTATTTCAATTCAAATTTCAGCAAACATGTATTGTATCCAAATATAAATTCTATAACAAACACATTATTATCAAGTTATTACAGAGACTTTATTAAATAAATAGCGGTTACAAGTGAATAAATCTGCTAATTCTCAAATTATATGTCAGACACCAATGTGATGATTTGGATCGATAAGGCAGATCTCATCATCATCCGCTTCATATAGGGCTAGAAAAAAGTTAAACATACCAGGTATAAAGTTGGCGTCTTTCTGCTGGATCGTTGCTTTACACCACCGTCCTTTGGACCGTACGCTACAGATCCACATTGTGACTTTCTTTCCAGCACGCTTCATTGTGTACTTATAGCCAGCATTGTCAACGAGCAACTTTCCATGGCGTTGTGTTCCACCTTCAACTATTTCATATCTCATGATTCCTGGCGACGATGAGGCTGATGGCGGAGAACATGCAGGTGAAACTGTAGCTGATGTTGACAATGGCGATGATGTTAATGTACTAGGCGACACCGAACGTGATGGAACTGACATTGCAAACATTAATCTGTTCTAAAAATGTAGTGACTAGTTCTTTTGAATACTGAGTGATGGTTGTTTTCTAGGACGGGTTTACTGTTATATATAGGACGGGTCTTTAATTGGGACGATTTTGATTAGAATGTTATTCTACGAAATCTGGTAGCAATGTCAAATAAGCAGTTTATAGGCCGTGACAATTGCTACATACCATGCTCCTATACAGTCTAAATGTACACCTAGGGCTGAACATGATGAGGATATCGCTGTTATCTTCAACGGATAAGTAAATGTAGGAATTGAAAATTAAAAGGGTTATTCTTCTCCTTCTTCTTCTTGCTCTTTAAATTCCTCCTGTCGTAGGGTACCGTGGCTGGAAAAGTCACGTACAAATGTAATGTTATATTTTAAGCTATGAAAGTAAATTAGTTTGCATTGAACAACTGTTTTATCTACATTTTCAAGTGCATTCCAAGTTAAATGCAGCGACAATTTCTACATGTACACCTTTTCGTAGATTAGATAGTATGGATAATGAGCCACAAAAAAGGCTCCAAGAATGACCCAAGCAACTACAGACCAATCAGTCTCACTTCTACATTATGCAAGGTCCTAGAATCTTTTATAAGAGACAGTATTGTACATTTCCTGGAAACGGCTAATCTATTTACCAAATGTTAGCATGGATTTAGACGTAAAAGATCATGTAAAACTCAACTACTAGAATACCTGGAGGATTTAACAGCCATGCTTGACTCAAACGAACCTGTCGATGCAATATATTTAGACTTTTCAAAAGCTTTCGATACTGTGCCACACCAATGACTCCAAACAAAACTGAGAAGCTATGGTATTGGCGAAAATTTAGTAAAATGGATAGGGAACTACTTAAGCAACAGGAGCCAGAGAGTTAGAATTAATGATGCATCGTCGGACTGGATTGAGATGACCAGCGGCGTGCCACAAGGAAGTGTTCTAGGACCTATACTTTTTCTGATATATATAAATGACCTACCTGATCGATTAACCTGCCACTGCAAAATATTTGCAGATGATACAAAGATGTACGGCAACCCAGCTACCAGTCAGATTCAGGAAAACATAAATAAAGTATGTAGATGGTCGCAAACATGGCAACTATCTTTCAACACAGACAAAACGCATGTCATGCACTTCGGCAGAAATAACCCTCAAACCAAATACTATATGACAGATACACCTGATCCACATCCTGTATCAACATCAGATGTAGAAAAAGATTTGGGGGTCCATGTCGACAGAAGCCTCTCTTTTGACATACATATAGGGAACATTGTATCCAAGGAAAACAGTACAATAGGACTAATCAAGAGAACATTTACCAACATTGATCAATCTACTTTCACGCTACTATACAAATCACTTGTGCGACCCATTCTTGAATACTGCAACTCAGCATGGTCTCCAAGACTGAAAAGGCAATCGCAGCTATTAGAAAGAGTACAACGCAGAGCAACAACACTTGTCCCACAAATCAGAGAGTATAGCTACACAGAAAGACTTGAAGCCCTAAATCTAATGTCACTGAAATATAGACGGTTTCGTGGAGATTTGATTGAAACATTCAAACTCATCAAAGATCTATATAATATTGATAAGAACTACTTTTTCGAACTGTCCAATGTTACACGGACCAGAGGTCATAGGCTCAAGCTCAACATAAAACGTAGCCGCAAAGATATTCGGGAGCACTCCTTCGCAAATAGAGTGGCACCACATTGGAATTCACTGTGAACAACAATAGTCGAAGCAACCACAGTCGAAATATTCAAGGGCAAACTAGACATCTTTTTCAAAGAAAGAATATTTGAATTCGACTGAACACAATTAATTGTGGTGTGGCTTTGGACGTTGCTGTTACACATCTGCTTATACAACATATGTGAGCCGTCAATTCCCAAAGTCATAATACAATTATTACATCACAGTGGACTAATCTTGAAACAGCCTGTGCATCTACATGAACATGCACACATGAAGATAGCTACACGTGTTGTATCCAGACCAGGGTTGCCTGCCCTACCAGTTTGGCACTGAGGCAATAACAAGCCAATGGCTTATGCCTTGTAAATTGATGTTGTTGATGTTGAGATGTCAGGATACATATTGCAGTCTCTTTCTGTGTAGAGTGTGAACGAGAGTGTGGCTTAAAGACTCTAATATGCATGTCAGATTGTCATTTCTTGGTAAGGAGTAAATATTTGATAATTTTCTGCAATCTATTATGAGCTGAGTGATGATGTGCTTATGTTGCGAGATCTTGTTCCAGGCCGAGAGACCGAATTCTTTCACAACTGCTAGTTTGGTTGGCGCAATATGTTGTTCTCTGATGGAGTTAGTGATTGGGCACGATGTAAGGAAGTGGCCTGTTGTCTCATCCTCTAGCCCACAGACAGGACATGTATCACTTACAGTGTAGTTGCTAAACTTTGCTTTCATGGTTTGGAACATGTATGTACCAGTCAAGAGTCTAGACATTGTGAGCGCCATTTTAACTCCACCGGTCATGGCTTGCACAGAGTTCCATACATGATGTGTGTTTATGATTTTGCATGCTGCTGCATCAAGATAACACAAGGTGGATTTCTCTTTACAGTCTTTTATGACACCCTCAGTCCAGAAATTATCGATTGCTGTTTTTACTGATCTTTTCCAGGTGGGTTTTGATGGAGGGCCATGCAGCAGGCTATGATGATCAGTTAGAGAGTTTGCTTCAAGCAAATGTGTCATGCGAATTAGGAATGTGTCTGTGCTAACTTTCACCCGGCGCTGCCTTAGAAGAATTTGTATCAGAGTCTGATTGTTGCCCGTGAGAATTGAATTGAATAACGTAAGTTGATGTTTGTGAATTTCTCCTGCTATGGGAAGGGCCTCTAACAGAAGATGGCAGGCAGCAGTTGCAGTCCTGGTGGGAAGTGATTGTATTCTGTGGAGGAATCATGTATGGAAGTTTTGTAGCTGCTGTATCGGTCCTCTGTTCAGAACAAGCATCTCCAGTCCAAATAACAGACAAGGTAGTACAAATGATTGGTAGATAATATACGATGGGTTTTTTATTTGGACCATTAGTGCCATGCAGTCCTGTCTTCATCAATACGTACAGCGTACGTCTCACATGACTGGTTCTTTCCTGGACATTTATTTGCGATTGCTCACGTTGACCTCATAATTCCTAGGTGTACAGTTTGATCAAGGATCGGCATCTGAACATTACCAAGATTCCATTTTTAAATTAAGGTTTTCTTCATTAATTCTGAATTAAGACTACTCTATCATACCGCACAAGGTATACTCATCATCGTCATCATTATTTATTTATTTCTAATGTATATCAGTTTGAATTTCCACGATACACCCGTGTTAATTATGAAAAATACCCCTATAAATATCTGTAAATAACTGTAAATAATGGTTTATAACTCGGTAGGTTTTGTCCTATTGGTCATTAACATCTGTGCTTTTAACGTTTGTGCTTCCGCCTAACCCATCAGAACTATTTAGCTAGAAAAGCCTTTAGACTGACAAAAGGCTATATACGCCTCAACCGTCGTACATGATGATGATGATGATGATGATGATGATGATTAAATGAAGATGCTAAAAAGGCAACTAAGATCCCACCAGAGGGCATAACAAGCTATTGAATGCAAGGCTTATACAACAAAATCATGGAGAACTATTCCACAACTAACTTCTATAGACTTGAAGAAGCTTCTGAATCTGAAAGTGGATATGTCCCAAGGGCCAGACAGAGTTCACCCAAGAATACTAAAAGAATTGGCAGATGTACTGAGTGGACCCCTACAATTGCAACAACTACACACCAGACGTCATCGCAGTTACAGAATTGAAGCTAAAAAAAATCACGATTACCCCTGACAAAAGCTCAGATAAATGTAGAAGACTATGAAATATACACAATTAACTTAGAGAACAAAGACGGGAGGGGCATTGCGATATACCTGCGCAACTCTCTTGAAGACCATGAATTACAGCTTACGCTTAACTATCAGGAATCGCATTGGATAAATGTCAAAATTAGCCCGACGAG